>JAXCGZ010011368.1:102500-110000 GCA_037179515.1 Halocaridina rubra | reverse complement strand
CGGAAAAAAAAGTGTCCTCTAAAGGAAAGTAGTCCTGGCTATTTCCTGATGATATCAGAAAGCTTTTGACCGTGAATCTCATACGGTAATTCTTGTTAAACTCGTTTGCCTTGGCATTGAGGAAACAGTTCTACGTTGAGTGAAGGCCTTTTAGCAAGACAGGAAATTTCAGGTTTCCTTGTTAGGTACACTCTCCGAGCTTTCTTCCATTTTCTCGGTTGTGCCACAAAAAAGCGATTCTAAGTCTTCTACTTTTCAAGGTATTTTTAGATGATGTGCCTCTGGTTGAAAAGGTTATTAAACTTTTGCTGATGATGTTTGTTTCTTTACAGTATCAGATACTATAGATATAGCAGCTACCTGCAAGCAGACAGCTATTGATTCCTTCAGAGATTGGACTCTTGACTAGGGTGTACACATTAATGTTGAAAAATACTGTTCCCTGTACTCTGGTAGGCGACTTGTAGTACAACCACTGGCACTGTTCATTGGTACTTCACAAATTGAAACACATCTCATAAACAAGTTCCCTTAACACTCCATTCATATACACATTAAACACCATGGCAACTTTACACAAACTTGACGTAACCCTACATTCCCCTCAAATAAATCACTTACACCATTGCTGAATTTCACACATGCTCTGCTATTCGTGTAAAAACTCTTGACCGTATTCAACAAACTTCCACTTATTCCAGACAGTCGCAACACACTCCACAACGCCTCTCTATCTTCCCTGTTAAACGATTTCTCTAAGTCCATAAGAGCCCATAAAGTGTCTCTACCTTTCTCCAAGATCTTCTCACACACCTGTCTTACCACAAACACCTGATCCACAAATCCTCTTCCTCTCCTGAACCCACACTGCTTTTCCTCAATCAATTTTTCAGTATCTTCCTATTCCTCAAGACATATACTCTTCCATATAACTTACCAACTTCAAACAACAAACTAATTCCTCTAAAACTACTACACTCATACTCATCTTCTTTCCCTTTATAAAGTGGAACTACTTATGCACTCCGATACACACACACACACACACACACCGCGCGTTCAGTGACACACGGAATTGCTCCTCTTAAATTTTTAACTGTTTCGAGTGACTAAGTGCTTAGTGGAAAACTTTACCATAATTTCCAGAAATCTGAAATCGTGCAGAGTATTGTGAGTACAAAAACTAATATTTGTTGTAAGACGAGACTGTTCATATTAAAGGAAAAAAATTGAGAACTTTTTCGTGAGGAAGAGAGAGAAGCTGCCGTCCAGTTTCTGCCTTGAGGGAAATCTAGAAGAGTTGCCAGACGTGGAGCCTCACACCACATTACCTAATTTTTTGTGTAAACTGGGGAAAGCTCTTAAGCCGTTTTACCTGATCCTGTGGTTCTATATATTGTTAAAAACAGTATCCTTCCCATTTATATTAACTAGTTAGTTAGTTTGATACACGAAAAAATTGAATAATAAAAAAAAAAAAATTACCAAATACCCACCTGTCAACAGTACTGAGTTAAGTTGCCAAGTAGTACAGCAGTCCTATTTTCTTCATTTTTTTTTGCTTTTCTTTTAGCTTTCTCGTTTGCTATTTTGTTATTTTGTATATATATTGAGTCAAATGTAAAGTCTAAATCCCGTGATAACATATCTTGGTTAGCAAGTCAGTTTATCAGTTAGGAAGAATATATGACAGAAACAGGTGGGTGCCACCTCGAACACAAATTCGAATCTTTCCTTCAGGTCTGACTTTTCTTTTTCTTTTTCTTTTTATACTTAAATTACCGTGGTCAAGTTTTTAAGTTAAGATGTGTGTTACCAGAAAGGAGACAAACTGAGTCACTAAATAGCACTTATATGGAGATATAAAAATTCTGTGTGAAGGTAAATTAGAAGTTTTTCTCTTTTTTTTTTTTTTTTTTTTTTTTTTTTTTTTTTTTTTTTTCGTCTTCTTTCTATATTCTGTGAGAGGGAGAACATAAAAATGAAGCCATCTCTGTCCCAAACCTCTCCCACCCATGGGTCGGGAGAAGGGGTAGTCATCAGAGGACTTAAACAGAGAATCAAGAAGTTAGAGGAAATGGTTACAAACCTTGATGATAAAATTCGGAATATGGATGGAGAAATGAAAGAGAATGAAACACTCAGAGAACAAATAAGATCTTTGGAGGAAGCAAATAAAGCACAAGGGCAGGAGAGAAAGGAACTAGAAAAAAGAATAAAGAAGCTGGAAGGGGAAAAGAGTCAACTAGAATCTAGAATTTCTAAACAAGAAGATAAAAACAAACAGCTAAATGACAACCTAAAGGAATTAGATGTTAGTTCACTGCTATCTTCTGAGAGAGACGAGATTGCTGCTTGGAATGTTCAGATTAAGGAAAACATTGAACAGTTCAGAAAAGAGTTCCAGGAGCTGAATATGGAAAATGATGCCATGAAAACGTCCTTTGCTGATGCACTAAAGGGGAATGTGGCAGTAAAAGAGGCTGTAAAGGTGGTGGCACTGGAAAACATACAAACAGTTGACTATAAAGAGACAGTAATCGAAAAAATGAAAGACGTTGTGATGGAAAGGGCAAACCCACTCATCAGACAGGCACTTGATAAGGAGAAGACAGTGGTAATCTCAGGCATAAGTGAATCCCAGGAGCCAACATGGCAGGGGAGACTTGAAGAAAATAAAACTAACGTTGTAGACCTGATAAGAAAGCTTGGAGTAGTATGTGGTCCTGAGGATATTGTAAACATACACCAACTAGGTAAATATTCGAGGGAAGGAAAGCCGAGACCAACAAAGGTAACCTTTGAGAGAGGGGAGACATGTAGGGAAATATTGTTGAGAAAAAAAAGTCTAAAAGACCTTCAAGAATGCAAAGAAGTGTTCATTAGACGATACAGAACACAGGAAGAGATGGGAAAGATCAAAAACTTGTTGCAAGAGGCAAGAAGGTTAAATGATGAAAGAAATGAAGAAGAGAAGAAAAATTTTCGTTACGGAATACTTCCAGACAAAGGGGAGATAAAGAAGATAATGACAGAAGATCAGGGGATGGGGCCTCATTAAGATTGTTATACACAAATGCTGATGGATTAGCTGGTAAGGCAGTAGAATTAAAAGATAGGATTCACAACAGTAAGGCAGATATAGTAGCAATTACAGAGACTAAGTTGAGTGAGGACATAAACAGTGTCACAGTTTTTCCTAAGGGCTTCAGAATACTAAGGGTCGAAAGATCTGAGAGGACTGGTGGAGGGATAGCACTGCTCATAAGTGAGAGGATTCAAGTTGAAGAAATAAACTTGGCTATAGAAAGTGAGTTCAGGGAATTTCTTGTTGCTCGCATAAATACTGGGTCAGAGAGCATTATAATAACTGTTGTATACAACCCACCAAGGAACCAAAATAGGCTTGAAATTTATGAGGAAAGTCATATAGGTACGATTGAAGTCATAAACTCAGTTGTTAACATGGCGCGGGAGAAAAAATGTAGGATTTTGATTATGGGAGACTTTAATCATAAAGAGATAGATTGGATAAATCTTGACCCACACAGTGGTGAGGACTCCTTTGGGGCAAGATTCCTAGATTGCGTACAAGGGAATTTCCTACACCAACATGTAATGGAACCAACAAGAGCCAGGGGTGGGGATGAGCCATCACTACTTGATCTGGTGTTCACAGATAATGTGTTGGATATTGAAAATATGGAGTATGAACCACCAATTGGAAAGAGTGACCACTGTGTGTTGTTGATGGAGTATATCATTGAAGACATTCTTCCTGAGAGTAGAGGCACTGAGGACATGAGGAGGAACTATCAGAAAGGAGATTACATCAAAATGAATGAGCTTTTTGCAGTTATTGACTGGAGAACCTTATTTTACAACAAATCTGTACAAGAAATGTATGACATCTTTTGTGAGAAATATGGGAAGATAGTAGATTGCTGCATACCTGTCACCAAAGTAGGTGTAATTCATGCCAGAGAGAAATGGTTCGATAATGGGTGTAAAAGAGCTAAGGAGTGGAGAGACAAATGCTGGAAAAGGTATAGGAGGAGAAAAAACATAAATGCCTGGCAAACCTACAAAAGAGCAAGAAATGACTACCTAAGTAAAAGGAGAGAGGCAGAGAAAGATTATGAGAGGGACATCACCAGGAAGGCTAAAGAAAATCCCAAGCTTTTCCACAGCTTTATCAGAGGAAAACTGAAGGTAAAAGAACAGGTTTTAAGGCTAAAGAGAGCGGATGGAAGCATCACTGAGACGGACGAAGAGATCTGCAAAGAATTGAACAAGGAGTTTCAGTCAGTATTTACAGTAGAAAATACCCCACCCCCTCAGATTGCAGTGATAGAAGCTCAAGGGCCGGTATTAGAGAACATCAACCTTACAGCCACAGAGGTATGCAAAGCGCTGATGGATTTAGATGTTCATAAAGCTACAGGTCCTGATGACATATCCCCTCATGTGCTTAAAAAATGCGCAAACACAATATCAGTGGCACTAAGTATCATATTTAAGGAGTCATTGGAGTCGGGGGAGATTCCAAGATGCTGGAAACAAGCAAATGTGATACCTATCTTCAAAAAGGGAAGGAGGGATACGGCTCTGAACTATAGACCAGTTTCCTTGACCAGCATAGTTTGCAAACTTATGGAGAAACTACTAAGGAAACATATCTCTCTTCACTTGGAATCCTTCAACTTTTTGTCAGTGAGGCAACATGGCTTCAGAGAAGGAAGATCAACAGTAACAAACTTATTAGAATTTTATGATGAGGTAAGCCAAATCTTACAGGAAAGAGAGGGCTGGGCAGATTGCATATTCCTAGACTTCCAGAAAGCGTTTGACACTGTTCCACATGGGAGACTTATTAAGAAGCTGCAATCAATGGCTAGAATAGGTGGAAATGTCTTGGAATGGATAAAAACTTACTTAGAAGGAAGGGAACAGAGGGTTAGAGTAAGACACTCAGTGTCTGAATGGAGAAGAGTTAGTAGTGGAGTCCCACAGGGTTCAGTTTTAGGGCCACTTTTGTTCCTTGTATATGTAAATGACCTACCAGAGTCTGTAAATTCATTCATGAATATGTTTGCAGATGATGCAAAGATTGTGAAGAAAGTAAAAAACGAGAACAATGGTAGAGAACTTCAGGAGGATCTAAATAATCTGCATGAGTGGTCAGAAAAGTGGCTAATGAAATTCAATACCTCAAAATGTAAGGTAATGAGAATGGGTACAAGTGCAAGAAGGCCCAAGCTTGACTACTCGGTGGCTGGAGTACAACTTCAAGAGACAGAAAATGAGAGAGATCTAGGAGTAAACATACTGGCAGATTTGTCTCCAGAAATACATATAAATGGCGTAGTAAGGGCAGCATATGCATTCTTATCAAATGTAAGGGTAGCCTTCAGGCACATGGACAAGGAAATGTTCAGAAATATTTATGTAACCTATGTGAGGCCAAAACTCGAATATGCAGCCCCCTTTTGGAATCCGCACTTGAAAAAGCACATAGCTAAGCTTGAAAAAGTTCAAAGACATGCCACGAAACTGGTGCCAGAAATACGCAATCTCGGTTATGATGAGAGGCTGAGGGAATTAGACTTGCCATCACTCGAAGCTAGAAGAGTAAGGGGGGATATGGTGACAGTCTTTAAATTCCTTCATGGTTATGATAGAGTGGATAGGGATCGATATTTCGATATGGCTGGCTCTAGAACTAGAGGTCATAGTTTGAAGCTTCGGAAGAAAACTTGTTTGCAGGATGTAAGGAAATACTTTTTCAGTGTAAGAGTAGTTGATAATTGGAATTCGCTAAGCGAGGAGGTAGTTAATGCTACCTCAATCCATAGTTTTAAGGACAGGTATGATAAGTATCACTAAGTCTAAAAATGGAACCGATCAGGAGACGGGAAGATACGAGCTTTGGGCTCTTTCCCGTAAACACAATTAGGTAATCACAATTAGGTAATCACACACACACACACATGCACGCACGCACGCACACATAAAATAAAATTTAAAAAAATAAGAATTAATAACAAACACAAAACAAATATGCCAATAAATAAAAAAAATAAATAGATAAATTAGTAAACATAGAAATAAGTAAGAGGAAACGATTGTGGGACATTATATTCTTCAGCTCTACGCCAACTCTTAGTGAATAATGACACAAATTGGGTTATGTAATGCACACTAGAAGTTAAAAGGATTCATAACAGCAAGCAATACTGTGAAAAGGGTTGCCATAAATAATATCTCTGGGCAGTAATGGTGTTGATCGATACAAAAAAAATTAATGCAATGCAAATATCTATCTGGTGGTAGTGTATTCCTCTCTCTCTCTCTCTCTCTCTCTCTCTCTCTCTCTCTCTCTCTCTCTCTCTCTCTCTCTCTCTCTCTCTCTCTCTCTCTCTCTCTCTCTCTCTCTCACCACCGTTATCTGAAATATGTCCCTCTCCTTTTCCAATAACTACCGCAATCTATCCAACCTTTAAATTTATTCATATATTTTTGCCTCGCCTATCAGCAAACCTCTCATTACTTTCCATTATTCATAAACCTGTATCAATTTTCCATAAGGGATAAACAAGAAGTGGTCTTGTGTGCTGAAAGGTATTGTATGAAAAAAGTGAAATTAAGGCCAAATTAAAAATCAAAATATTGCATGCGACCTTCACAAACATTACAGCAAAACGTGGGTGTTTTTGAAGCCCATCACGAGCTCAGTAACAATCAACCAAACCTTATAGGAACGTAGTTCGAGATCAACAGGAGGTAGTCATTTTGATGAAAGAAACTTTGTAAAAAGAGGAAATTCGTGGGAAAAAACATATACCCTTCCGCATTTATGACCTCCACGGACATTACAGCAAAACGTGGGTGTGTTTGTGAGCCCTTTCAAGAGTCCAGCAATAATAAACTCTAAGTTATAGGGGCATGCTTATGATAGTAAAAACCATAATGACTTGGGCAGAATATATATATATATATTATATATATATATATATATATATATATATATATATATATATATATATATATATATATATATATATATGAATGAATGAACTAAATGTGCCACAGAGACTTCATACTTATGCATGGCTGTAGAAGTGTATATATGCGTGTGTGTGTGTGTGTGTGTGTGTGTGTGTGTGTGTGTGTGTGTGTGTGTGTGTGTGTGTGTGTGTGTGAGAGAGAGAGAGAGAGAGAGAGAAATTTTGTGATAGTGCTTTCCTGCGATAAAAAGTTGTTGATTCTTTCCACTTATAAATACATAATGGAGAGAGCAGAGAATAAGAAATGAAATTGTAATATTGATAATGAAGATATATATATATATATATATATATATATATATATATATATATATATATATATATATATATATATATATATTATATATATATATATATACCTATACATAAGCATACACACACACACACACACAAACACACACACATATGTATATATACATATACATATATATAT
>JAXCGZ010011368.1:90000-100000 GCA_037179515.1 Halocaridina rubra | reverse complement strand
TTTTTACAAGCGATTTAATGATTCTTGGAGCTAAATGTGGCCCGGGCATCACATTGACCCGATGAAATTATTTTCGCTCGCTTAACACCAAATATTACAGCTGATTGTTTGAGATACTGTATGAGAGGAAAAAGCTTTAATTCATGTAAGGAATACCTGGGCACTTGAAAATGGCACAAGATAGGAATTGTCAATGATCCCTTGTCTGAAAACTCAAAAAGATCCATCTTTTCGGTATATCAGAGAACTACTCGTTTTCACTTTTCTTAGAATGATTTATTTGTTTCAAATATGCTAAAACAGAGCGGGAGGAGGTGTGAATTGTGATGTTACATCAATACAAATACAACAGAGAGCATTCCAATCGTAAGGAAATCTCCAGAAAGCCATGTTATAAAATGGAGATCCGAATAAACACTACTAAGAACTTCATACCTGTTAGACCAATATTTCATCATAAACAAAATTAAAAACGAGCCTAATACAAATTGCGTACAAAAGATCAAGCATACACACATACAGGCTTAGGATAAACATACTTGAACTCATAAAGTTCCCAAAAGAATCATCTGATCAAGGTATTACAGCCTTCTAAAACATTCAAGCTACCAATAGATAATGATAAATCCTTAAAAAAAACAGGAACAATAAAAATCAACTTCCTATTGATGATCTCTATAATGGTACAAGTCCTCTTGAACTCATATTATATTTCAATCTATATATCTACTCGAAAGGAAAGAGAGAGAGAGAGAGAGAGAGAGAGAGAGAGAGAGAGAGAGAGAGAGAGAGAGAGAGAGAGAGAGAGAGAGAGAGAGAGAGAGAGAGAGAGAGAGAGAGAGAGAGACAGACAGACAAATAGATAGATAGATAGATGGATAGACTGATAGATAGATAGATAGATAGACAGACACAAATACAGACGGAGAGAGAGAGAGAGAGAGAGAGAGAGAGAGAGAGAGAGAGAGAGAGAGAGAGAGAGAGAGAGAGAGGGGGGGGAGGGAGGGAGGGAGGGAGGGAGGGAGGGAGGGAGGGAGGGATAGATAGATAGATAGATAGATAGAGATAGAAAGATAGATAGACTGATAGATAGATAGATAGATTGATAGATAGATAGACACAAATACAGACGGAGAGAGAGAGAGAGAGAGAGAGAGTACAACTCTTCATCTCTATGATCATATGTCAATCAAGAAAAGAGTGGGGGAGAGGGGAGAGGGAGGAAGGATATACCAATTACTGATATCAAATGATAATATTCGTAGGATGGATGAGAGTATCTCCGGATTGGGTACTTAGTCAGCTTAATAATAATAATAATAATAATAATAATAATAATAATAATAATAATAATAATAACAATAATAATAATAATAATAATAATAATGAAAATTATAGTTATAGTAATAATAATAATTTATTATTAATATTATTATTATTATTATTATTATTATTATTACTATTATTATTATAATAATTATTATTACTATAATTCTGATTATAATCATAAAAGACTATGTAAGAGGTGTGCTCCACATACGTTTAACAATGATGCCAATTTCATCATGAGACTTAAAAACTAAAGCCTTTTAGCTTGAATAAACACAAACAGCATGCAAAAGAAGCAGAGAATAAATAATATACAAATACGTAAGTAAGCAAATTAGTGCAGCTCCCAAAAATTATATATATATATATATATATATATATATATATATATATATATATATATATATATTATATATATATATATATATATATATATATAAATTCGTGCTATTTCACACCAAGTGCACAAACTTCAACATCATAGTAGCTGGACCTAATATCCAATAATCTCATAAGTACTGTTAGCAGATAGATCTCAGCTCTCAAACACACACACACACACACACACACACACACACACACACACACACACACACACACACACACACACACACACACACACTTGAAAAAGCACATAGCTAAGCTTGAAAAAGTTCAAAGACATGCCACGAAACTGGTGCCAGAAATACGCAATCTCAGTTATGATGAGAGGCTGAGGGAATTAGACTTACCATCACTGGAAGCTAGAAGAGTGAGGGGGGATATGGTGACAGTCTTTAAATTCCTTCATGGTTATGATAGAGTGGATAGGGATCGATATTTTGATATGGCTGGCTCTAGAACTAGAGGTCATAGTTTGAAGCTTCGTAAGAAAACTTCTTTGCAGGATGTAAGGAAATACTTTTTCAGTGTAAGAGTAGTTGATAATTGGAATTGGCTAAGCGAGGAGGTAGATAATGCTATCTCAATCCATAGTTTTAAGGACAGGTATGATAAGTATCACTAAGTCTAAAATGGAACCGATCAGGAGACGGGAAGATACGAGCTTCGGGTTCTTTCCCGTAAACACAATTAGGTAATCACAATTAGGTAATCACACACACACACACACTTTTGTTCCTTGTATATGTAAATGACCTACCAGAGTCTGTAAATTCATTCATGAATATGTTTGCAGATGATGCAAAGATTGTGAAGAAAGTAAAAAACGAGAACAATGGTAGAGAACTTCAGGAGGATCTAAATAATCTGCATGAGTGGTCAGAAAAGTGGCTAATGAAATTCAATACTTCAAAATGTAAGGTAATGAGAACGGGTACAATTGCAAGAAGGCCCAAGCTTGACTACTCGGTGGCTGGAGTACAACTTCAAGAGACAGAAAATGAGAGAGATCTAGGAGTAAACATACTGGCAGATTTGTCTCCAGAAATACATATAAATGGCATAGTACGGGCAGCATATGCATTCTTATCAAATGTAAGGGTAGCCTTCAGGCACATGGACAAGGAAATGTTCAGAAATATTTATGTAACCTATGTGAGGCCAAAACTCGAATATGCAGCCCCCTTTTGGAATCCACACTTGAAAAAGCACATAGCTAAGCTTGAAAAAGTTCAAAGACATGCCACGAAACTGGTGCCAGAAATACGCAATCTCGGTTATGATGAGAGGCTGAGGGAATTAGACTTACCATCACTCGAAGCTAGAAGATTGAGGGGGGATATGGTGACAGTCTTTAAATTCCTTCATGGTTATGATAGAGTGGATAGGGATCGATATTTTGATATGGCTGGCTCTAGAACTAGAGGTCATAGTTTGAAGCTTCGTAAGAAAACTTGTTTGCAGGATGTAAGGAAATACTTTTTCAGTGTAAGAGTAGTTGATAATTGGAATTGGCTAAGCGAGGAGGTAGTTAATGCTATCTCAATCCATAGTTTTAAGGACAGGTATGATAAGTATCACTAAGTATAAAATGGAACCGATCAGGAGACGGGAAGATACGAGCTTCGGGCTCTATCCCGTAAACACAATTAGGTAATCACAATTAGGTAATCACACACACACACACACCTCTTTAAAACAAGGGACATGCCATACAAAAATATACAATTTCAGTTACCAAGCACTGTCTGATTGGAAACTCATTTATATACTAATAGATGGTTTTATGTAAAGATATTTTGCATGTAAAAATATCAGTTCAGGTAACAATTCTCTTTTGGTTATGTTTTGGCTCTCCAATATCCAGAGAGATTCCTTAAATTACACACCCATCACTTGCAAGGAAGGAGAAAACGTCGAAGAAGCAATCCAATCATTAGTCAAGGCTTTGTGAGGTGGTGAGAAGCTCTAATTACTCAAAGGAAACGGTATTATTAATTATTATTATTATTATTATTATTATTATTATTATTATTATTAGTAGTAGTAGTAGTAGTAGTAGTAGAAGTAGTAGTAATAGTAGTGGTAGTAGCAGTAGTAGTAGTAGTAGAAGAAGCAATGTAAGTAGTGTGCTTTTTCAAGCATACTGAAATCTCATCATATTAATATAAGTAATTTATCCAACCAGTAAAAGCAGTAGGTTAAATTAGACAATGTCTGACAAAACTAACAAGCAAATGATCGTTCAAGGAAACGAAGTACACATAGTCTATGCTACTGAATGAAAAATAATATCCTCTATTATCGCCATAAGCACTATGGTTCCATTTAGAAAGTACTTATAAAACGCTTTCCTTTCTTTATATTATATTAGCATTATAACAATGTCAAATCAATTTCCATAAAGCAGTACGATGTACATAATAATAATAATAATAATAATAATAATAATAATAATAATAATAATAATATATATATATATATATATATATATATATATATATATATATATATAAATAATAAAAATTATAATATATATATATATATATATAATGCAAATAATAATTAAAAAATAATAATAATAATAATAATAATAATTATTTTTCTCAGCAGTTGCCGAGTCTAGCCTTCAGTCCTTGACCTTGTTGTCAAGCGTACCTAATGGAACTGTGGCTGTGACCGCGTTTCAGGGGAACGTTCATTTAAAAATATCTTTTATTTTCCCAATTTCCTTTTACATATCTATGATTGTGGTATATAAAAAAATTGACAGAAGTTCCTTACGCTAGAAAAGTCTATAAATAGTTTACTTAATTAATAAATAAATAAATAAATAAATAAATAAATAATAGCATAGTAGCAAATCTTTAAGAATGAACTTATAAGTCCCTAGAACAAACTACACTGACGCTTATAATTCCCACGACAAAACATTATCCTAAAGGCCCTCCTTCCTGATTATGAAACAATTCTTTGTGTCTCCGGTCAACTTCTCCAGGCTCAATAAGAACAAAAAGAGATTGATTGATTCGGTTTTACGTCTCGAACTCCCTTTTCTACTAAGGGCTAGGACGGATGCCTTCTTGCGAAGGACTTGTTTTGGCATGTGTAATCGTTACCCTGAGTGTAAGCCCTTACTAACCTCAGTACGTGACGGGCGCGAACCCTCGACCTGCCGATACAGAGTCGAGGACGCTACCATTTAGCCACGGAGACTACCAATAAGTACAAAAAGAGATGTTCGGAAATAATGGCTGGAAGAATATCGCCACAAATTTGTTCCAATGAAGCCCATTATGCCATCCAGAGGCTAAACCTTCCAAAGGAAGAAGATAAATATAATTACTTTAAGTTTCGATTACATAACGAACGAAACAGCAATAGAAACACACATGCACTGCAAAGAAACAAAAGGGATAAGAGTCTGAGAATGAGGTTCTTCGAAAGGAAGGCTAAAGGGACCCGGGTTTACACGGTCAAACGGTTCGTCGAACGCGGTTCGACAGACAAGTGTTTGAAGTGATGTTCGAACGTGTGAACGGGGTATTTGGTTGTCGAACACGTTTGTCGAACGTGTTCGACAACCAAATACCCCGCTCACACGTTCGAACATCACTTCAAACACTTGTCTGTCGAACCGCGTTCGACGAACCGTTTGACCGTGTAAACCCCCCTTTAGCCTTCTAATTATCTTTTAGGGCGACAGATTCTCAGTTGATCCCTTTATCAATCACTCCCTATGTAGGTCGTGATGAGAGATGGAAAGTGCACCTTGCGACGCTTAATTTTCATTTGTCACTTGGCAAAAACAACCTAATTAATACTGAATATGGGAGCCAGATCATTTAAATTGTGTTTACAGCAAGAACGGAATGGCAAGTTATTAATATTGTATAACAAACGATAGCTGGATAGCTGAATTAATACTGATATGGGGGCCCGATCATCTTTTAAATGGTGTTTATAGCAAGAACGGAATGGCAAGCTATTAATATTGTATAACAAACGATAGCTGGATAGCTGAATTAATACTGATATAGGGGCCCGATCATCTTTTAAATTGTGTTTACAACAAGAACTCAAAGGCAAGTTCTTAATATTGTATAACAAACGATAGCTGGATAGCTGAATTAATACTGATATGAGGGCCCGATCATCTTTTAAATTGTGTTTACAGCAAGAACGCAAGGCAAGTTATAAACATTGTATAACAAACGATAGCTGGATGATAGAACGTGGCAGTAATAAACTCTAAGTCATATATTCAATATAAATAAGATCAATATTTGCTTTGATCACGTTACATCACTGACCAATCTCAGTAAAAAAAAAAAATTGTATAGCCTAAAATGTGGCAAACGCATATCTTAGACGTAACTTTGCGTTTACATTTGACAAACATCATGCTAGCAATTCTTGATATTCTAAAGCAGGACAGTGGGTAATAATAATAATAATAATAATAATAATAATAATAATAATAATAATAATAATATATACTACCACTATCAGTCCTACTATTACTATTATAATTATTATAATTAGTAGTAATAGTCGTAGTAGCAGTAGCAGTAATAGTAGTAGTAGTAGTAGTAGTAGTAGTAGTAGTAGTAGTAGTAATAGTATAAAAATTACTACCACTGTTATTATTATTATTATTATTATCATTATTATTCATTATTATAAATAGTAGTAGTAGTAGTAGTAGTAGTAGTAGTAGTAGTAGTAGTAGTAGTAGTAGTGGTGGTGGTGGTGGTGGTAGTATAGTAGTAGTAGTAGTTTATTATTATTATTATTATTATTATTATTATTATTATTATTATTATTATTATCATTATTATTATAAAAGTACAAGAAGACGGTCGAGAAAAGACAAGTTAATTACCATAAAATTTAACTCAATTGAACAAGCTATTCATTCCTGAAATAGCGTGACTAGGCTATTAATCAATTTGTCACACTATTCAGTGAAACCATTTTACAACTATGAAATTGATCTTATTTAATTAGCAGAAAAACTTCTGTACTTTTATGCGAAATATCCGGAAAATTGTCACTTAAAAATATGGAAAATATCAAAATTATGTACCAGAAATATTTCAGTAACAAGACTACTATTATAAGAATATACCACTTACAAGATTATTAAAAAAAAAGAATTTCATGGAATTATTGTAATAAATGGTATGGTTGATTTTTGTGGTACAAATTACAAAAGCAGATATTTCTAACTCAATAGGCACATATAGTACATACACTATTTACTTCTCGTGGTACGTAATACTGCTTGGGAAAAGATTTCGAGTGGCACCGATCACAGAAGCTGAAATAGGCTATCCATCATAAGAAAATATCTACATCATATAGTTCAATCCCAGTATCAGAAATACACGAGTATAACTCCCATGACACTCATTTAAAAGAACCAAAAAAAATAAAACATCTGGAACCTAACCCATAAATATCTAAATCTGATGGAATATGGTTCAGAATAAATTGCTGAAAAAAAAAAAATAAAACACAAATTGACTTAATCACTTACCTATGACGAAGATGCACAGCAGAAGCCAGTCCAGTGCGAAAAATCTGTATTTTTCAAGCCAAGGGTACCAACGGTACACCTTTTTCAACTTCAATTCCCGGATCTTTTTCTTATCAGGTCCGTCCACGGCGGTCGACGGATCCATTTTCTCTGAATATACACTGAACGCCAACTACACACACATACACAAATTAAAAAATCTAAATTCCTTCGCGTTTGGCCAAATCTAGTTTTCAAGTTATTTATTTCAGTGAATGTTCACCACAGTCACATTGTAATTACGTTTCCGTTATGATTTTAATTCAACTGTTTTTCTCAGTTTTTCTTTCTTCATGTTAGGCTCACTGATAAAACTGTATTTCAGAGTCTCATATCACAAATTAAAGAAGCGGCTTACGAAAAATGTTCCTAAACAATTATGTTCACAAACTACACAAGTGTTGTACAATAAGAAAGAAAAACGGTCTTTTCGTCGGTTTATCGTACATCAATACACTGCTCATTAGCCTAAGTACCATATGCTAACACTCGTTAAATTAGCTGACAGCGTACCACATGTTTTTCTGTCAAAATACGATGTACAACAAGTTTTGAAATAAAAACAATTAAATTCTTACTAAACAAGAAATCTTAGTACATCACAGTCCATCGACACCAGAGATACTTGCTTCACCTGAAAGGAAAAAAAGATATAGGAATATATTAGATACAATTAACATACTTTCATAATAATAATAATAATAATAATAATAATAATAATAATAATAATAATAACAATAATATTAATAATAATAAAGGATACTACAATAACCTGAAGGATATTTATATGATTAAGTCCTTAACACTTACATACACCACTGCTCTTTTTCTCAAAGATATTATTATCCATGAACAACCATCCATGAATATAAATTATATTCAACTATTTTGTTATTACCAACTCTTAATATTTACAACGTTTTTGTCCATATTCTGAATAACAATAGTCATACTCTATAACCAAACAATGCAAAACACAAAAATAAATTTACACAATCGAACACAAATCAGTATGCTTACAAAATTATGTGTGATTGAAGCAAGGTCTGCTGGCAATTATGACGCAAAAACAAATACTGCGATACACTGTAATGATATGTTCTTGTCTATCGTCACAGATATTGGGCAATTATCTACTTTGTATGATTCTGTTTCTTCATATAATCAATACCTTTTTCTCTTACTTTTATCTTTTCTTATCAAAACCTAGATGAATTATAACACGCAACAGAAAACGATGCCAAAAAAAATTAGATACCTATATGAAGATATCAAATAGATATCATGATGAGTTTTTCAGTACACAGCTTAGTAGCCTCCATTCTAACAAATCACGATAAAAATAATGAACTTTACTAGCTTCAATATCAATAATACTAATATGACCTTGAGAAATCATGAGGCCCTAGCTGTGTGTGTACTGCTCAAGGCCGCTGAAAGGCGGGATTGAAACGAAGAGATTTCATTTTGGAGACTTCAGTGAAGACTTGTTGAATACTTATGTAATACTTATTTTATTGATAAATATGGTCAGATTACATACAGTTGATGTGGACTGCATAGTAGCGGGTTGTGCACTCTAGGGATTTATCAAAAAGATAAGATCTTGTATTAAAAGATAAGGTCAGGTCTCAGTCTAATGGGAATTTATAGATACCTAAAAATAAGATCCTTGACTGCACCTTGGTTTTGATCTTGTGTGTGATCGATAAGAAAGGCCACAGTACAGTAAAATGCACACACGATCCTAGCTTGAATTTTCGAGTTCAAATGTTTTGACTTACAGGTTACAGGTCTCTAATTAGAGGTAGAGGCAAGGGACACTGATAGCATAGAGCCCAACTATATGCCTACCATATAGCCGGGGCCTATGCTCCATCTCCAATCACGTGAACCTAATAATCTCCAGGCACTGGCTGCATGATAAAGTAGACCTATAGGAATTCACCGACCCCAAATTAATTGCCCAATGTAATAAGTAATGACATGAAACAGAGAAATTTATACATCTTTCGCCAGAACCATATAACTCATCTCGATGGGCTCTGTAAAAACACCATAAGATGTAAGACGTCAAGATGGAAAGGTAGTTAGCCCCCTGTCAACGCAGCAGAGTTTGTAAGTACAACATGAAATGTGTGGGGCTCTATGATGGAAAGAGTTCTTGTAAGCCGGGCTTCAGTTAGAGCGAAAAGTACACTTATTCCGCATCTCTCACGAAGAAAACAAATTATATATATATATATATATATATATATATATATATATATATATATATATATATATATATCTACACCTTTACATGCATCATCATAAAAATACATCAATAGCATGCTCATGAACAGCAAACAAGTATTTTTTTTTACAAGTTCGTTATTATCATCACCTCATGAATGTCATACATACATATAAGGTGAGGTGCAGCAAAAACTCACCACTCACTATGAATATTTAATTTGTACATACATAGTTCGCTAAAGTGACGACGGGTCGAGCCTCGTAAATTATTATTATTATTATTATTATTATTATTATTATTACTATTATTATTATTATTATTATTATTATTACTATTATTATTATTATTATTATTATTATTATTTATTATTATTTATTATTATTACTATTATTATTATTATTATTATTACTATTATTATTATTATTATTATTATTATTATTATTGCTGTTGCCTTTAGTTTTCTTTTTTTT
>JAXCGZ010011368.1:72500-85000 GCA_037179515.1 Halocaridina rubra | reverse complement strand
TCTTATCAAATGTAAGGGTAGCCTTCAGGCACATGGACAAGGAAATGTTCAGAAATATTTATGTAACCTATGTGAGGCCAAAACTCGAATATGCAGCCCCCTTTTGGAATCCGCACTTGAAAAAACACATAGCTAAGCTTGAAAAAGTTCAAAGACATGCCACGAAACTGGTGCCAGAAATACGCAATCTCGGTTATGATGAGAGGCTGAGGGAATTAGACTTGCCATCACTCGAAGCTAGAAGAGTAAGGGGGGATATGGTGACAGTCTTTAAATTCCTTCATGGTTATGATAGAGTGGATAGGGATCGATATTTCGATATGGCTGGCTCTAGAACTAGAGGTCATAGTTTGAAGCTTCGGAAGAAAACTTGTTTGCAGGATGTAAGGAAATACTTTTTCAGTGTAAGAGTAGTTGATAATTGGAATTCGCTAAGCGAGGAGGTAGTTAATGCTACCTCAATCCATAGTTTTAAGGACAGGTATGGTAAGTATCACTAAGTCTAAAAATGGAACCGATCAGGAGACGGGAAGATACGAGCTTTGGGCTCTTTCCCGTAAACACAATTAGGTAATCACAATTAGGTAATCACATACACACAAACATATATATATATATATATATATATATATATATATATATATATATATATATATATATATATATATATATATATATATATATATATATACATATATATATATATATATATATATATATATATATATATATATATTATATATATATATATATGTGTGTGTGTGTGTGTGTGTCAGATCTACTACGAAACTAACGAAGCATAAGACCCGGCCCCTGAAGCAATTTTAAGGGCGTGTGGACTATGCATATCATTCATCATCATCTACCATACAAATCTATGGCAATCAGCATAATTATATCATTGAAGTTTCACAGTCTTTCAAAGTTGGCTTATATAAACAAAGGCGGCGGGAACGGTTCATGAGGCTCTCTGTCAAGTACGAATGAATATATAATCAAATATTCCCAACTGTAGCTATCCTATTCATGTGAGTATGTAAGATTTTGTGTAATGTTGGTCACATTTGTATTTCCATTAAAACTTCGATCCCAGTTCCCTGCCCCCCCCCCCCTAAATAAAAAAAGAACATTCGCCATGCTTGAGTAAAGATTATATTTTTCTTGTTCCACCAAAAGGCTGACTTTGTGCTGTGTAGCATCTGATGGATCTGTTCTACAAGTATATCTGTAATTTTAATACTTGCTCAAAGCCTGCAGAGGTAAGAAGTCATAAGACAACTCATACCAAAGAGAAAAAAAAAACTTTTTCTTCAATTGAGTGTATATTTCAATAAAATCATTGGAGTTTTCCAAGTATTAAAAAAGCTACTGTAGTGATACTCATACGTTAATGGGTTGAGGTACTTAATACTAACTTAAGACTATGCTCGTATACCCAAATCACATGATCTTAATATTATCGTTTAATTGGTCAAATCTTAAAGTTTCATTAGGAGCTTGCATTGCACGATCTCCCAGTTGCATGGGTTCGCTGAACATTCCATAATCTATTCATAATCTACATAATGGCAGCTGGATCCTTGAAGCCTTCGTGGGTGCACGGCTTGGTAGTTCTATTACTCAGTCTTTAGGCTATTCATCCGGAACCATAAAAGACATCTGCATTCTCAATTCAGGCTGGATTCGTCTCTCTTGTGTATTTTAGGCTATTCATCCGGAACCATAAAAGACATCTGAATTCTCAATTCAGGCTGGATTCGTCTCTCTTGTGTATTTTATAAAAAAAAAAAATCAGATTTTCACCTCTTTATCCTAACGAGCCCCTCTGAGGACCTGCTAAACTGTCTATTGGAGTATGGACCATTACTCTTTTATACGCACTAAAGTTGGGTGGTGTGATTTTCCATCCTCCAAATGAGCCATTTTTTCATTTTCGGTAAGATTTAGCTTATATCCTTGCAAGTATTTAGTGTAAGAGATGCATAGGTCAAGATGTGCTTATATGCTTAGTTCAGAGACAGGGCGGATGATATTTAAAGTGTATATTTCAGTTCACTTTCAGTCTGTATTTTTTTTTAATACAACTTAGTTATTGAGGTTTTGGAAGTGGCAGACCAGGCTTAATTCTCATTGCTGAAATAAAAGTCCTTCGCAAGAAGGCCACCGTCCTAGCCCTTGGTAGAAAAGGGAGTCTGGGACGTAAAACCGGAACAGAATTTATGTACACAGCTCAAAATATGAATTAAGGCTGCATGGTCATATTCAGTGTTATACTTTTTTCAAACGTGTTCCTGAGTTAATTCTTCCTCATGGCGTTTGCGGTCCTCTCGAGTGCCATATACTGAGTGTTTATGCAATTATCATTTCACTTCTGTAACATTTTCTTCATTTAGTATTTATTTTGAAAAATCTGATTATTTTTTAGGCTTTTTCTGGAGGGGACAATACTCTTTGCATCATCATCATTTATATATATATATATATATATATATATATATATATATATATATATATATATATATATATATATATATATATATATATATATATATATATATCAAGAGGAGTAAAGTAAAATGGACAGATAAAAAATTCATGGCTGTAATTGCATTCTATTCGTATGTATTAAGCAGTTCTTTGGCCTTCGGGTAAATTCTAAATATAATTGATCTGTCATTACAATATTACTCTATATCTACAGAAAATGTGTTTGTATGTATGTATATGATTACCAAAGTATTATTATAATTATAATTATTATAATTATTATCATTATTAATATTATTATTATTAAAGAATGTACGTTGTTATTGTTTATTGCAATAGTAAGTTTGGCAACTTCGTAGTATAGCATTAAAAAGAAACTTTCATAAGACTCATATTCATTACCTCTATAGTAATAAGCTATGCTATTCAATCTAAGACACAAGACCGTGGTTCTTAATTAATGCCGTCACCTGTTCTCTGACAATACACTATGAAGGATATAAAGATTCCACCGTAAAACTCTAAAAGTGGTCTCCGTGACAAAATGGTAGTGTCTGAGACTGTTTCGGCAGGTCGAGGGTTCGTGCCCCGTCACGGACTGAGGTTAGTAAGGGCATACGCTCAGGGTAACTATTACATCTGGCAAAACAAGTCCTTCGTAAGAAGGCAACCATCCTAGCCCTTAGTAGAAAAGGGAGTTCGTGACGTAAAACCGAATCCATACCGTAAAACTCTAAACATTGTACGTGCACAACACACCTTCAATTTCCGGTCAACGGGAAGATGGTAGTAACCAGTCAGAATAATGATCTAAACCCCACACAGTCAATACTAAACCAAGTTTTCTGGAGAGAGGGTATGGTGTGGGAATATGACAGACGTCTACACACAAATGACTTGCAAGTGTTGCTCTATTTACGGTATTCAGAAATAGTCAGAAAAAATTCACATTATTTACGAGGTGAACCCTTCATCACATTTAGTCAACTGAAATTAAGTCTAAGTTAAATGCATGTGTCAATAATGATCCTCTAATACGGCATAAATGCCAACACGGAGCAATAAGATCAATGATGAAACATTCGCGTGGGTAAAAATCAGATGGACTTGTACAAGTAATGCAATACACCTAATAAACAAGATCAAGAAATTTCAGCACTTCAGACTTGCAAAAAAGCTTCGTAAAAGAAACATTTCAACCAATTAAGCAGAATTTTCTTCTAAATATGGAATTGAATAAACTATAAATATATTTGAACTTTCCACTCATAATGTACGATGTGAAAAAACTAAAATTCTATAAAGTACAAGTTGACATCACATTCTATTCCAAACAAGGACATATCAGATCAGTAACGGTTGTAAAATATAACCATAAACAACTCGAATAGAAAGCGTCTCTCAGAATGAGTTTGCCTGTATTAGATACTGCAAGATTTTCTTTTTCAACTGTTTCTTTTTACTATCAAAACTGAATCACACAGCAAGCATTTATTTGTGTGTGGGAATATCAGCGTAAACATGACAATGTTTGTTATTATGATAACAGAGTTAATAATACCAATAAATTCTTATTCTTCAGGTGAAAGCCCTTTACAAAAAAAAAATTATAATTACCACATAAACACCAACTGTATCTCAAATTCCTACCATAAGTACATAAAACAATTTCATATGAAAACATTGGAACTTATTTAATGAAGTTATATTATGCTGCTTTACTTTAAAAAATACCTATATACGCGAGTCACTGTGAAAAATAAAGACCTTAAAAAGAAAAAATTAAATATGCAGTAAATAGTGAAATCATAATGCAAAATAAATAATAATTAATAAGTGTACAAATTAAGTAACACTCACTGTATCACAAAAGACTAAAATGCTGAAGAGATACAGGCAGAAAAAGGTGAAATGGAAAATAAAATAAAAACCTGCTAAAGGTGAAGAATGAGAAAGCAATCACAAAAACAACGCAAAAACCCAAAACAAAGTCTGTAGAATCTACACACTAAAATAGAACACTCTCTCTCTCTCTCTCTCTCTCTCTCTCTCTCTTATTCATACAGACACACACTCACACACACATTAATACACATGTATATAAAGAGTAAAGACATGCACATGTGTTCTTAGCAAACATAACGATGACCTACAGGCATATGGTCAAGGACAAGTCTAGAAATATTTAGGTGACTTATATGAAGTCAACGCTTGAATGTGCAGCTCATTTCTGAAATCCGCACTTGAAAATGATGTAAATATACTGAAGAAAGGTCAGAGATATGCTACGAAGCTGGTGACAGAGATAACTAATCTCAGTTAAGTGGAAAGGGTAACCCAGCCACTGAGGGGGGCAAGCCAGCCTCAACTTGGTGCCGGTCCTAAGCCCGGGTAGAAGGGGAGGGTTGGCGGCAGGAAGGGCATCCGGCCATAAACATTTTGCCAAAACCAAAATATGGCCAGTACAGATAAGTGGCCAGAAACATCGACCCCACATAAAAGTGGGAAAAGATGTAGACGAAGAAGAAGAAGTTGAGAGGAAAGGGTACATCGAGGAGTTTGACTCGTATCACTCGAAGCTAGAATAAAGAGGGGAATGTGATAAAAAAAATTTAATTCCTTCATGGTTTCGAAACAGTGGGTAGGGGGAGATACTTTGATACGGGTTGCTTTAGAACTAAAGGTCATGGTTTGAAGCTTCATAAAAATTCTTTTTTGCAGGAAGTAAGGAGGTACTTTTTTTTAGTGTAAGAATAGTTGATAACTGGAATTCGCTTAGTGAGGAAACGGCAAATGCAAAATGTACTCAGAGTTTAAAGGATAGAATGATAAGTAGTATAAAATTAAATTGGCCTAGAAATGGAAAGCTACGAGCATCGAGCTCTTTTAGGTGAGCATAATTAGGTAAACACATTTAGGTAAACACACACACACACACACACACACACACACACACATATATATATATATATATATATATATATATATATATATATATATATATATATATATATATATATATATATATATATATATCAGGCTTTTTCTCAGGTTAAGGTAAATATACATAAATAACCACATATACAAGTAACAGCTATTGGTCTTTTGGACTAAAAATAGGACTGACCAGGTCATCTTAATGATAAGTCTTCCCTCACTTACGGCTCATTTTCTATCCCTGCACATATACCGAATATTTTCTTTTATATTCGTTACACATCTCTTACTAAGTCACAACACTCCCAATCTCCATTTCTCATTGTTTTATGTTTTCTTCGTGCCCAGGCCCAATGAAGACAATTTCTATTGCCGGTCCTGGTGTCACACATAAAAATTCACTAAAATAAATCAATTTCCAAGTGCGAATAAATATATAAAAAACAATACTTTCCAAGAAGTAAAATTTTCTTCACCATCTCCCAGCACTACTTTCATCCAGGGTTTAGATACATGTTTACAACGATTTCGTCATATCCACTCTCCCTCAACATAATGCAATTTGAATCTTCCGCAATAAGGAACTTATTAGGGAGTAAATTGGATATTACTCTATTCAGTTTGCTCCTAAATCAGCTTATGCAGACTGCTAACAAGATATAGAGGAAAAGGAGCAGATCATTTTCCAGATTGATTAAAGAGACGAAAAGAAGAAAGTCTACAATGTAACTTCTGGCACTTTGTTATAGTGATGGAGAGGACAATTTTTTCACTGATACGATCATTCAGAGAAGGGATTTTTCACCGTACTGTGACTCACTGTCTAAGCTGATACAGTACTTCCTTGCAAACAGTAATATCAATTACGTAAGATGGTTTCCGAATAATACAAGAGACATGCTATCCCTTCATGAAAACAAACAGACCTGGCAAAGGTGTTCCGCCTTGGAAGCTTCGTTGCACACAAAGCTCAAGACTTCTTGGCTCTGTCCAACAATCAGACCCATGAGCAAGCAAAAACAGTCATTAAGAGCGAAGGTGCTGCCGTCGGCTGGACAGGAGACCCTTCTTCCCTTAAATGATATATGGTAGCAGGACTAGGAGTAAGCAGTTTGGTCACTCAATATGAAACACTTTCACAACTGCAAGAAGTTAAGACATGCAAAAGCCACCATGAACAAGGAAAAAATCCACAGAAATTGTTCTCTGAGAATACAGAGAAGCTAATAACAGCCATAGAACTTTCTGAAAGACTAAAAAAAATCTTCTCACTTTAAATACTAAGAAACTGCATATCCTATTGCTGGTGAGATAGTAATTAGACAATAGAAACAGGATGAGAAGTTTCTGAAATTTATGGAACAAACTAGTATCTAAAGATAAGGACTTGCTCTGTCGACAAATTAGAAAAGACAAATTTGCCTACTTTCACATAAGAAGTAAGATAAAAAAATAAAAAAAATAAATTTAAAAAATAAACACCTCTCTCAACTGTTCATTTCCTGCCAGAGCAGGCAGCGTGATCGACGTGAGTTTTTCCAACACAAAAACTTTTCATGCGCTACAGCTTTGTGTGACATTGGAAAACTTTGCAACAGTCAAAAATCCAAACTAGTTGAAAATCTTGAATACAAGGTTCCTAAACAAGAAAGCAACCAGATACAATTGCAATCATAAATGAAGACTCAGTACCTGTGAATTACCTGAAACTATGTAATGAAATTTATTTGAGGCCTATGGCAAAGTAGATGCTTTCGCAACAAAGCTTGCGCACTTTGCAAAATACAAGAGAACGGATACTATTTAACATCCGTTTGTCACCAACTTAAAGTCTGAAACACAAAGCAATGGTGAGTGTTGCAAGTAAGACACAAAGTATTTTTGCGAAATAGTGTCAGTAAGAAAGAACTCTTTCACTTCTTGGCAGAAACAATGGCAGCAATGCAGACATCCAATGTAATCATTGTGACAAAAGAAGAATCAGTTATGAGTAACCCGGCAGGACCTGTAGAGGATACGGGTCCTTCTTCACAAGAGGAAGCAGATACATGTGTTAGTTCTTGCAAACCATGCAACATGGGAGGAATACAGAAGCACAGCATTTCAAAGTCAAAGATGGTGATATAGGTTACATTGCTCTTAAACTTCTGCCATGCTACCATCAACTAGGACAGCAGAAACTGTGATTCTGTTTGGTCAGGGCTATAGCTGTAAGTGGATAGCTGTGTATGACAGTGCTTCAGTGATTGGCCATGAAAAGGCAAGTGGACTCCACTTGCTCCAGTAGCTTTCTGTGACAAAGCAAAGAGATCAGCATAGTTATCATTGGATGTGTACAACATGGCATCCAGCTGAGCCAATAACCACTAACAACTAGATCTGAGGAACTTCAGGTTTTAGATAAATTTGCTATTACACTATATGACAGGTCTAGTACAGCAACCAGTATCAATGATGCACACCTAGAGTTGTATGGTAGGAAACAGAGACAGTACGTTAAGGTATGGGCAACAACATTTTGAAGTTTTACTGTTGATACAAGAAATATTGACACATGGCATATAAAATCTTTAAAACACGGAACAGCACATATCAACATTCCTATATTAAACCCTTAGACATAATATTATGCTATAGAGCATTACCTTGGAATGCAACAAAAGATATCTCATCTGAAACTTTCACAATTCTAATGAACTCGGTACTGCAACAAAGCACATCATTAGATACCTTAAGTCAATGCTACAATAATATATTTATAAACTTAAATCCATATATAAATAAATATGGAGAATAACCACAAAGTACAATTATCATGTTTTACTATTTTTGATTCAACCAACAGTGGCAATATCCCCATACTCTGAAATTTCATTAAATAAATAATTGACTAAATTAACAAAACTAGGTTAATACAGAGTACGTCCAAGGGAGTGGAGAGTCTCAACTGCAAATCCCTCATCTATAATAACGGATACCTTGAACTGTGTATTTCTCTCTCAGGAGAAATCAACAAGGGCGAATGCCTTATATAAATAGACTTAGGAGTAACATGGTATATATACAACATCCCTTCAGGTGAATTCCCTAATCACGATATGGCAACTCAAGAGGATATAGACTACAAAGGAGAATATGATCCCTAACACATACAATAAGATGTAAACGTTTCCAACATTTGGAACTAAGGAAAAACGTACGTTATCTGTGGTTTAGTCATGCTTTGATGTAAAGATTCGAGTAATTAGATTATTAACAACTAATCAGCAAGGAAATCATACACATGAACACGTCCATTTGCTCACATGTATTGGAAAAATTGTCAGTTTGGTAACCACACACACACACACACACACATATATGCTGTGTTCCATAATTTACTTATTTATATTGCAACATTTAATGTTAATATTTGGATGAAATATGATTAAATGAGAAACTTTCTTGAGACTTGCTTCAGCATACCATATGAGAAGAGAATTAAAAGAGCAACCTATGGTATGAACACTGAAAGATATTACAGAAAAGTACACCTGACACTTGCTCTCTCACCACTCGAATTTATGACCACTTTTCAAACACAGATTTCAATTTCCTTCGTTCTGCGTAAAGGTGGTGAACATTGCCGGGAGGTTTTATAGTTCCACGGCCATATCCCACCAAGAAAAAACTCCTAAACCATTCGAGCGTCTGAGAAAAACTAGCAGAAGGAAGTATGTGCGATTCCCATGGATAATATTCATTTGTGTATAGTCAACAGTGCAATACTTAATGGTATATTCGAGCAAAGTTAATTTCCGCTCCTAATTGATCTCGCCATGCTTATTACATTTCCTGTAAATTATCGTGATAAAACGTTGTCATGAATCTTAACATTTCATTATAATATGAATATTAATGTCGGCTAATGACAGGTCGTTAGGTGCTAATTACTCACGTCATACGCTGGGTAATTACAAAGTGACGTCAGGACAAGCTCTTGATTCTAGGAAGATCGATGATATATAAAGCTACTGTCAAGCTAATGTAATTATTATTAATATTATTATTATTATTATTATTATTATTATTATTATTATTATTATTATTATTACTAATGTTGCTATTGTAACATATCACATCCTTATGATCTTTAAAATAACTTAAACGTATTAAACCAAATATTTTTTCACTTGAGGAGATAAGTATTCTCTACCAATATTATATAATATCATAAACAGAAGATGAAAGGACCAGAAGTGGAGATGATGCCTAATCAGTCTTCATTTTATCTAGCTTCACACACTTAAAAAAAAAAAAAAAATCCTGTATAAATATATATATATATATATATATATATATATATAATATATATATATATATATATATATATATATATACATATATATATATATATATATATATATATATATATATATATATATATATATATATATATCAACTCCTTTAACAATGATACATGTTTCTGGTACTTAGCCAAAGAAGCTTTACAAAAACTTCAGTAACTCAAGCTTTCCCCCTCTCATTCGTACTGAGGGTTCTATAGGATGCCCTTCCTCTGACGAAACCACTCTCTTTGGCTCTCATTTTTATGCTAACTCTTCCATAAGCAATTCCAGCTCACGTTTTCTGCATACTTTACACTTCTCTAACCCTATGCTCTCCCTTACTCTTTCTTCAATTAAAATCCATAAGGGTCTTCACTTTCTAAAGACAAGCAAGGCATCCGGACCTGATGGTATCCCTGCATAGTTACTTAAGTAGTCTGCAGATGAACTGGCTCCCATGCTTTGCCGACTTTTTTCGCCTCATTCTGTCAACCAGTATCTATCCATCATCTTTGAAATATGCTCTAGTCCATTCTGTTCCTAAGAAGGGTGACCACTCTAATCCTTCCAATTACTGTCCTATTGCCCTAACCTCTGCTATCGCTAAAGTATTCGAAACTTTGCTCAGTTCTCACTTCTTGAAACATCTTGAGTCTAATTCGCTTGGCTCCGATCACCAGTACAACTTAAACAAGGATCTTCTCTGAGAAACTATGGGGAATTGTTTGTCGCCACCCTTGATACCTCTAAGGCTTTTGACAGAGTGTGGCACAAGGCTCTGTTTGGCCAAATTCCTGCTAATGCATGCTGTACTCCTTCTCTCTGTTCCCCGATTTCCAATTTTCTTTCTGAACTTCTTACATTTGTGGTTGTCTGCGGTGCAATATCTAGGTCATTCCCTGTTGCTAATGGTGTTCAACAGGGCTCTGTTCTTTCACCTACTCTCTTCTTTCTTTTTATCAATGATCTTCTTCAGTCCCCATCCTCCTCCCTCTCTCCAAGCCTTCGCCAATCATTCTACCCTCAATTTTTCCTCTGCTTTCTCTTCACAACCTTCATCTGCTACTTGCAATCAGTGTCATATCACTTTTTCTTTTACTCTCAACTCAGATTTGCAGAGGGTATATGAGAGGGAAATGCAAAATTTAGTGAAATTTAATGTCTTCAAAACAATTTCTGGCTATCTCTTTATCTTCTTCTTCTTCTGAAAGCCCCATTGTCTTCGAAACTAACGAAATTTACCCTCTTAATTCTATTAACATTTTAGGAATCCAGATAGCCTCCAACTTATCTTGGAGGAGTCACATACTCCAAATTTCTAACTCTGCATACAAATAAATTGGGGGGTTCTGTTTCATTTTTGCCATTACTTTTCCTCTCCCCAATTGCTTAATATCTGCAAAGGCCTTATCAGGCCCTGCTTAGAATACTGTTCGCACATCTGGGGTACTTCTTCTTAGACGTATCTCCTTGACAAGGTTAAATCTAAGGCAGTCAAGCTCATCAATAACCCTTTTCTTACTTTTAATCTGGATTCTCTTTCTCCCGGCTGTAAGGTATCATCCCTTTGTATTTTTTATCGCAACTACTTCCATCACTGCTCTGATGAGTTGGCGAGTTGCAACCCTCACCAAATGCTGAGGCCGCGTAACCCTCGCCAGCCTTGTCTCAAAGGTAATGTGTGGAGATTTGTGGCTCGCGGGTTGGTCTGTGCAGCGGCTACTTTTCCCATCCCTCTCCTCTTCTGGCTTTCCTAATTCTTAGAACCTATCTTCCTTCAAAAAGTGAATCTACTGTCATCTCAAGACCTAATCTTGCCATATCTCTAGCTCCTCAGTACTTCAACTATTCTTTCAGCTTGTCCTTTTCGCATTGTGTATCTTTCCTTTATTTCTACATTGTCCTTAAACTTCTACTTTATATATATATATATATATATATATATATATATATATATATATATATATATATATATATATATATATATATATATATGTATATATATATATATATATATATATATATATATATATATATATATATATATATATATATATATATATATATATATATATATATATATATATATATATGATATTTGCATTGTTCTTTTCTTCGAGACAGACGGTTAAATCAGCAAGTTTACTACAGTAAGCTTGCTGCTTGCCCGAGCTAAAAATAAGGAAGGAGTGCCTAGCCAATTTTGCACTTTCTCCGTCTAAACGCTGCTGATTAGCTCCAATGGGAAGACAAAGTCAATAAGATTGAAAATCAAGCAGCGATGCAAGAGATGCTAGAGGATTGTTCTAAGTATTCCTCCCCATTGATTGCCTTAGGGTCTCTTCCCCTAGATTTTCTGTCAGGGATTACTCTCAAAGCCTTCCACACTCCCGTGTGCACCTGCAAGGCAGCAGGAATAGATGCAGGTAGTACCACATACTGTCATAGTGGTACAAAATATCTGCTAGACCCCTCTCTCTCTCTCTCTCTCTCTCTCTCTCTCTCTCTCACTCACTCACTCACTCACTCACTCACTCACTCACTCACTCACTCACTCACTCACTCACTCTCTCTCTCTCTCTCTCTCTCTCTCTCTCTCTCTATATATATATATATATATATATATATATATATATATATATATATATATATATATATATATATATATAATAGAATTTCCTTGTCTCCCTTGTAGAACATATGCTCTCTATCTCTCTCTCTCTCTCTCTCTCTCTCTCTCTCTCTAGA
>JAXCGZ010011368.1:0-62500 GCA_037179515.1 Halocaridina rubra | reverse complement strand
ACAGAGTACATATGCTTTGATTTTCAGAAGGTAGTTGATACAGTCCCACGTGAGACTCCAAGAACATACAAGCAAATGCTAGAATAGATGGAAATGCCTTGGAAAGGATAAAAAAAAAAAATTAAAAGGAAAGAAGCATAGATACAGAGTAAGACATGCAGTGTGTGTGAAATTAACTAATTGTAGTTACCTAATTGTGCTTACGGGAAAGAGCCCTAAGCTCGTAACTTCCCGTCTCCTGGTCGAGTTCATTTTGAACTTAGTGATACTCATCATACTTGTCCTTAAAACTATGGATTGAGTTAGCATTAACTACCTACTCGTTTAGCCACTTCCAATTATCAACTACTCTTACACTAAAATAGTACTTCCGTACCTCCCGCAAGGATGTTTTCTTATGAAGATTCAAATTATGACCTCTAGTTCTAGTGCCACCATATCAAAATATAGATCCCTATTCACTCTGTCATAACTATGAAGGAATTTAAAAACCTTCTCCATATCCCCCCTCATTCCTATAGCTTCGCGTGATGGTGTCTAATTCCCTCAGCCTCTTCTCATAACTTAGATTGCGTATTTCTGGCACCAGTTTCGTGGCATATCTTTGAAGTTTTTCCATCTTATCTACGTGCTTTTTCAAGTGTGAATTTCAAAAGGGGCTGCATATTCAAGCTTTGTCCTCACATATAGTTACATAAATATTGCTGAATATTTCTTTGCCCATGTGCCTAAAGGCTACCCTTACATTTGCTAAGAAAGAATATGCTGCCCTTACTATGCTATCTATATGCATTTCTGGAGATAAATCGGCCTATATCTTTACTCCTAGATCTCTCTCATTCTCTGTCTCTTGAAGTTCTGCTCCTGCAATTGAGTAGTCAAGCTTGGGCCTTCTTGCCTCTGTAGCCATTCTCATTACCTTAAATTTAAAATGACTGAATTTCATTAGCCACTTTTCTGACCACTCATGCAGACTATTTAAGTCTTCTTGAAGTTCTCTGCCATTATTCTTGTCTCTTATTTTCTTCACAATATTGCACCATCTGCAAACAAATTTATGAATTAATTTACAGACTGGTAGATAATATACATATTCAAGGAACAAAAGTGGCCCTAAAACTGAACCTGTAAAACTCCACTACTAACTCTTCTCCATTCAGGCACTGGGTGTCTTACTCTAATCCTCTGTTTCTTTCCTTCTAAGTAGGATTTTATCCATTCAAAGATATTTCCACCTATTCTCACCATTGCTAGCAGCTTCTAAATAATCTCCCTTGTGGGACCGTGTCAAATGCTTTCTGGATGTCTAGGATTATGAAATCTGCCCAGCTCTCTCTTTCCTGTAAGATTTGGCTCACTTCATCATAAAATTATTATAATTTTGTTACTGTTGATCTAACTTCTCTGAAGTCAGGTTGTCTCACTGACAAAAAGTTGAAGAATTCCACGTGAAGAGAGATATGTTTTCTTAGTAGTTTCTCCATAACTTTGCAAGCTATGCAAGTCAAGGAAACAGCTCTATTGTTTAGGGTTGTATCCCTCATTTTCTTTTTCAAGATAGGTACCATATTCACTGGTTTCCAGCATCTTGGAATCTCCCCCGACTCCAGTGACTTTTCAAATACAATACTTGGTGCAACTGATATTGATTTAGCGCATATCTTAAGTACATAAGGGAGTACATCATCAGGACCTGTAGCTTTATGAGCATCTAATTTCATCAGCGCTTTGCGTACCTTTGTAGCTGAAATGATGGTGTTCTCTTTTACCGGCCCATGAGCTTCTATCTCTGCAATGTGAGGGGGTGAGGTATTGTCTACTGTAAATACTGACTGAAACTCTTTATTAAATTCGTCGCAGATCTCTTCATCTGTCTCAGTGATGTTTCCATCCGCTCTCGTTAGCTTTAAAACCTGTTCTTTTACCTACAGTTTTCCTTTGATAAAGCTATGGAAAAGCTGGAGATTTTCTTTAGCCTTGCTGGTGATATATCCCTTTCATAGTTTCTCTCTACTTCTCTTCTTTTACTTTGGTAATCATTTCTTGCTCTTTTATAAGTCTGCCAGGCATTTATGCGTTTTCTCCTCCTATATCTTTTCCAGCATTTGTCTCTCTACTCCTTAGCTCTCTTACATGCACTGTTGAACCATTTTTCTCTGGCAAGAATAACTTCTATTTTGGTGGAAGGTATTCAAAAATTTACCATCTTTCCATATTCCTCACAAAAGATGTCATTCATTTCTTGTACAGTTTTATTGTTAAATATGGTCCTCCAGTCAATAACTGCAAAAAGCATATTCATTTTAATGTAATCTACTTTCGGATAGTTCCTTCTCATGTCCTAAGTGCCTCTACTCTCAGGCAGGACATCTTCAATGATATACTCCATCAAGAACACACAGTGATCATTCGTTCCAATTGCTTGTACATACTCAATTTTTTCAATATCCAACACATTATCTGTGAATACTAGATCAAGTAGTGATGGCTCATCCCCACCCCTGGCCCTCGTTAGATCCAGTACAAGTTGGTGTAGGAAATTCCCTCGTATGCAATCTAGGAATCTTGCCCTGAATGAGTCCTCCTCAATGTGTGGGTCACAACAGCTAATATAATGCTCTCTGACCCAGTATTTATGAGAGCAACAAGAAATTCCTTGAACTCACTTTCCATAGCAAAGTTTATTTCTTCAACCTGATATATTTCACTAATGAGCAATGCTATCCCTCCACCAGTCCTCTCAGATCTCTCAACCCTTAATATTCTGAAGCCCTCAGGAAAAACTGTGACACCGTTTATGTCTTCACTTAACTTAGTCTCTGTAGCCACTACTATATCTGCCTTACTGTTACAAATCCTATCCTGTAATTCTACTGCCCTACCAGCTACCTCATCAGCATTTGTATACAGCAGTCTCATCGGCCCTATCCCCCGATCTCCTATCATTATCTTTTTTATCCTCTCTTTGTCTGGAAGAACTCTAAAGCAAAAGTATTTTTTTCTCTTCTTCATTTCTTCCCTCATTTAACATTCTAGCCTCTTGCAACAAGTTTTTGATCATTTCCATCTCCTCCTGTGTTCTGCATGATCTAATGAACACTGTTTTGAATTCTTGAAGGTCTTTTAGTTTTTTTTTTATCAGTATTTCTCTACATGTGTCCCCTCTCTCAAAGTTTACTTTCGTTGGTTTTTCCTTTCCCTCCCTAGAATATTTACCAAGTTGGTGAATGTTTACAATATCCTTAGGACCACATACTTTTCCAAGCTTCCTTATCAGGTCTAAAACGATTAGCTTTATTTTGTTCAAGTCTCCCTTGCCATGTTGACTCCTGTGATTCACTTATGATTGAGATTAGCACTGCCTTCTCTTTATCATGAGCCTGTTTAATCAGTGGATTAGCCCTTTCCATCACAACATCTTTTATTTTTTCTATTACTGTTTCTTTATAGTCAATCGTTTGTACGTATTCCAGTGCCACCATCCTCACAGCCTCTTTTACTGCCACATTCCCTTTTACTGCATCTGCAAAGGAAACTTTCATGGCATCTAGTTCCATATTCAGCTCCTGAAACTCTTTCCTAAACTGTTTGATGTTTTCCTATATCTGGACATTCCAAGTTGCAATTTCGTCTCTCTCAGAAGAGAGCAGTGAACTAACATTTAATTCATTCAGGTTGTCATTCAACTGATTGTTGTTGTCTTCTTGCTTAGAAATAAATTCTGGTTTCTAGTTCCCTCTTTTCCCCTTCCAACTTCTTTATTCATTTTTCTACTTCTTTTATCTCTTGCCCTTGTGCCTTACTTGCTTTCTCCAAAGATCTTACTACCTCTCTAAGTGTTTCATTCCCTTTCATTTCTCTATCCATATTCCGAATTATCCTAGTTTATTACAAGGGTCTCCAGGTCCTTGACTTTTTGCTTCAGCCTTCTAAGAGTCACTCCTCCTCATGCATCTCCTGGAGATCCTCTACCACCCCTCCACTGACCATTGGATGGGGGTTTGGGACAGAGATGGCTTCATTTTGATGTTTTGCCTTTCACAGAATATATATATATATATATATATATATATATATATATATATATATATATATATATATATATATATATATATATATATATATATATATATATATATATATGAATAGTCTGGGCACAGGGTTCTGGATCATATGATAACTACATGCTACAACCTAAATATACAAGAGCTCAAATCAATCATCATACCACTGGTAATATTAAATTCTTAACATTATCAATCAAAGAAACAGCAAAATAAAGCAAATTATAATTAAACATAGAATCATAAACGTCTACAATGTCTTAAATTTAGGTAAATAAATCTAGTCAACTCGTAATCAAAATCTCGCCTCAATACGCAGTAATTTCTTTAGAGTTTACACAGTCATTGGAATGTTACTTAGCGATTACTATCCTCAACTTTTCCTCTATTTTTTAGACATGCTTTGGGAGGTAATTTAAAAAAAATATATTTTGAAATATGAAAGATTGCGAAGTGATTTTCGTTACCAGTTGAGAGATGCTTTTGCTCTTTATTATCGTAATTGGTGTTACATAATTTACTCACTCCCTTCCTTCTGAAGTATGGGCAATCTGTGATCATTTTATCTTTTATATGAATGCCATGAAAGCTGTTCATGTAGCTGTGTTTATTTTATATGCCAGATGAAGTATTCTGATAAAATAATATTTCGAAACTACTTACAATAGTCCTTGTATTCTTATGTGATCCTAGCATTTACTTTTATTTACGCGAATATCACTGGCTTCATTGTTTTTGAAATGGAAACACGTATTCGAAAAATGTCAGACGACTACCAAACACATAACTGGATTTCTTGATAAAGCTGCATTTGCATAATAATGGATCTGTATTGTGTAGAGGAGATACACCTTCCTAGACTTTGGAAAAGAAAGAAGAGTAATTTCTTTCACGCTGAAAGAAGAAGAGCAATGGTATCAGGTCCTGTTCAGTAACAATATCGAGTAATATATTTACGGTCAAAAGGCTATCAGAAGATTATCTTTTATATTTAGTAAAAAATCAATTATATAATTCTAAAATTGAAAACATGAGTAATTTAAGACAATGGCTGCTGCATCAGCCATATATATTACATTAAAGAGTATTAATACTTCCACGTTTAGGTAAAGAATGACTAGTTTATAAAAGTTTATATATATCCATTCGGGGATATAGGGAGATGAACGTACACAAACAAGATAATTGGAAAAGATAGAAATTGGTCACAATTCTTTCTGTTGAATGTCTTCCCGTTATTATTTGTATTCTTCGACAAGTAATGTGAGGAACATGCCAGTGGAAAATGATAAGCCATGGTTAAATTATCTGTGAGAAGTGAGAGGAACTATGTTTGAAAAGTATCGATTTTGATGAGGATGAGAGGAAAGGCTTTTGACAATTTGGAAGGTCCTTGATTATCTTTTTCAGTTGTTCTTGTACCCTCCAATTGCCTATTTTATCAAGAGAAAAGTAGTTAGTATGGTCTTGGTGGATAGCACAGCTCAGACTGATGAACTTGAGTTGCTGTTAGAGGAGGAGGAGAATAGTGAAGGTTCAAGAAGTCGGCACAATTGGAAGATAGGGGTCCAAAGGGGTAGTCTGGCAATTCTTAGAGAAGGGATTTCTCCATCAAAAGATATTTGGATGCGGAAACGTATGAAGAAATGTCTCTGTTTGCTACTATTCGTCATCCTCCTTGGAGCTGCTGGTGTCGTTTATTTTGGATACTTCTGCCCTGAGACAGTCTGCGCATTAAGTCAGACGCCACTTCATAGGAAATATAAATTCAAGTACATCAAAGATGGAATCAATCATTTTCATATTGGAACTGATGCTATTGGGAAACCACTGAGTAGTGCTGCAAGATCGGCGACTGGCCCCTCGTTTGAAGAGGTAATTGGAAAAGACTTCCAATTTGATATACGAGGGCATGATGTCATTGTATTTCTTCACATACAGAAAACAGGTGGAACCACATTTGGTAGACATTTGGTTGATGATCTCGATTTAGACAGACATTGTGAATGTCATAGAAAAATAAGAAAACGATGCACGTGTTTACGGCCAGGCAGAAATTCAGATGAAACTTGGTTATTCTCAAGACATTCGACTGGTTGGAAATGTGGCCTCCACGCTGACTGGACTGAATTAACGAGTTGTGTTGATGATATGATGGATCGAATTGAGGATAACTCGGTTGAGAGAAGGTAGGAATTTGTTCAGCATTGTTTAAAATGTGATGATTCGTAACAAAATATACTGTATTCTCTTCTTTATTGAATCATTGAGCTAGAATATATGAATTTGAACTATTATAGATAATATATTAATTCTGTCGGATAGCTAACATTTTAGCCAGTATCATATTTCAGTGAGTTTGAAAGATATTTGGTGAATGCAATTTCACTCTTATTCTAAAGTTGCTGCTTAGCCCGTACATTGAAAATCATGCCAGCTTATTATGAAACTTTTAAGTGGAACCTCTAGTCACGAACTTAATTCATTCCTTAACCCCATTCGTGAGTTGAAATATTCGTAGCTTGAAAAAAAATTTCCCATTGAAATGCATGTTAAACAAATTAATCCATTCCAAACCCCAGAAATATACTTTTTTTAATTTTTCATTATGGGTTTATATGATACAAAAATGTGTAAATGAATGGAAAATAACCTTAATTATAGTAAAATACTGTACCGTATATTCTACTGTACTAAAAACATGGTACAGTATTTACCTTTGTGGGTTGATAGTTGCTGGCACACGTGGATGGTGTTGGAGGAGGACTACTCAATCGAAGGAGAGTCCCTTTCCATAATAATGTCAAGCAGCTGTTCGGGTACAGGCTGTATTTCTGGTGTTTTCTCTCTACATATATGCTTGGAAGGTGGTTCTCTGGCTGGTATTAGCACAAGAAAACGATCCAGAAAAATATGTCCTTCACATCCTCCTTGTCGACTTCCAAGCCCAAACTTTTGCCCGTGGCCAGTCTTGTTCACTATATTAACAGCTGTCATCACCTTGAAACCCTCAAATTCTCTATCAGCCACACAACCTGGCCAAACTTTCCTCCAGGCAGACTGTAATGTGCGGTAAGAGACCTCCTTTCATGCCTTCTCAAAGAGGCCTGTGCAGTGAAGGATATTGAAGTGGTCTTTCCAGAATTCACGCAGGGTCAAATCCGTGTCGTTGATGACCTGGAAACACCCGGCAAAAAGACTCTTTGTATACAATTTCTTAAAATTAGAAAAGACTTGATGGTCCATGAGCTGAAGGAGAGGAGTTTTGTTTGTGGCAGAAATTTTACATATATGAAGTTGTATTCAATATCAAGGTCTTCTCCAAACCTAAAGGATGGGCAGGAGCATTGTCTATTACCAGAAAACACTTAAGGGACAAACCTTTTTCCTCAAGATATTCCTTGACAGCTGGTGCAAAAACTTCAATCAACCATTCTATGAATAGGATATGTGTTACCCAAGCCTTGCTATTCGATTTCCACAATACCGAAAGTCTAGCCTTCAATACCTTATTGCGCTTAAAAATGTGCAGATTTTCAGAGTGGTAGACTAAAAAAGGCTTTATCTTGCAATCCCCACTTGCATTAACCCACAATGAAAGCGTAAACCTATCCTTCATTGGTTTTTGGCCAGGCACTGCCTTCTCCTCTTGGGTTATGTAGGTCCTTCTAGGCATTTTTTCCAAAACAGTCCTGTTTCATCACAGTTAAAAGCTTGCTGCGAGACATAGCCTTCACTTTCGATTAATTTAGAGAATTCTAGCACATAAGCATCCGTTACCTTTTGGTCCTTGCTAGCTGCCTCTTCATGCCTAACAACTCAATGAATTCCAGTTCGTCGACGAAATTTCTTAAAACCAGCCTCTACTTGCTTTAAATTCATCAATTTTTGCACCACTAGCACTCGGAGTGTGCACTACTAAATCATGGTGTAACTGTAGAGCCTTCGTGCATATTATAGCCTCACTATCACTATCTTCAGCAAGTTCTTTTTCATTTATCCAAACTAACAAATAAGATTTCAACCTCTTATATGATCTGAGACCTATGTTTTATTAAAATAGTCACTCCTTTAGCCACGTCAGCCACCTTTAAGGCCTCTTTATTCTCTTGAAATAGTACAGATGGTCTATTTCACCATGTCATACCGCATGGCGAGATCAGAAACAAGAACATCACTCTCATGCTTAGCTATTATATCTTTTTGTTTCCATTGTAATACGTTTAGGGTTTTTAACGCCACTATCTCAAGCACTTTTCGCTTTCTTAGGAGCCATAATGAGGGCTAATTTAAAGTAAAAAGCAAAAAATATCTTGAAATCTACAACTAAAGAACAATGAACAAACGTCACAGTGCGGCCACCTATGCAGAACTGAGAGCAATCACGTGGTTGCATAGGCAGATGTGGTCGCCCGGTTGGTTGTATGTTCGTGCCTCCAGGATTGTTCGCGGGTTGATTAAAAATTTATTCAAAAATTGTGTTCGTAGGTCGATATGTTCGTGGTTTGGGGCTTTCATAGGTGGAGTTTCTACTGTAGTTCATATTTGCATTTATACATTATGCTATATGTTTTATATGACTGTCTTATATTTAGAACGTTGTATGATGGAGCATATGACCATGTATCCAGTAAGCCAGAAATTCCACATTTTTCTATAATTCACATACATGTGATCCTTTTTTGAAGAAAAAATCAACATAGTGTTCACTTTTCTCTAAGTGTCATGAATTTTTAAAGATGCTTTATTATTTGCTAAAGAGAATATATCCAAGCTATGGATACTTTCACTTGGAATGGCCCTTCGACTTTGAGTAAGTAATTTAGAATGTTGATTAAATTTAGCATTTGATAAAGAGTGTTTTACTGGCATATTGGGTGTGTTATATTTGAAAGACGAAGACAATTGTTTAGAACGAGGAATGAAGGAAAAATAAATTTTCATTTTATGTTTTAATAACTAAAAATAACACCTGAATTATATTAGTCTACATCAGTAAGATATTCTGATTATTATTTGTTCACCCTGATTGCATTTGAAGAACATTTTCTTTGGTTGGAAGTCGTACATTTTTTCTCTTCAATGCAGTTAACATTATTTCTTCTTATTTAATATTAACATATTCAATCAGTTCATTACATTTGTAGTGCAGGGCGTAATGTACAGTATGTACTTTTTCTCTTGTGTGTCACATTGGACGAATAAAAAGGACAAACAAATTATGGACATTTGCTTCTTGCCTTCTTAAATTTGCAGCTACAAATCGCTTAGGAAAAGAGGTATCTGTTGGGAATTCAATTCTCCTTTAGTAATATACTTTGTATTGTTTTAATATATTGCTTAAAAGTTTTGAGAAAAATGTATTATTTCTTTCTTTCTAGCTTAATTAATATATTTTGTAGCTGTCACGAAACTCAATTTTACTTGCAGGTACTTTTATATTACTTTTCTGAGAGATCCGGTCCATCGTTACCTCAGCGAATTTAGACATGTACAGAGAGGAGCTACTTGGAAAACTGCAAGACTTTTGTGTGAAGGGAGATCTCCAACGAAGGTAATCTTGAATATAATATATCTTGTGTACAGTATATTTTTTCATTTTAAGCAAGTTGCTATCTGTTGCCAGTCAGTTCTTGTTACAACTGATGCAATATTTACTATATATTCTTCAAATATTATTTATGCGATGCTAGTATATTGAATATTCCAACATCATTATGTAGAATACAAATCTTAAATCTGCATTGTTAATTTTGCATGTGATATATATCAAGATGATAAAGAAGAAATTATATTAGTATGATTTAAGAGAAGTAATATTTGAATGTGATACATATTATGATAAAGAAAAAAATTTATTAGCACAGTTTAAGAGAAATAATATATCACTGCTACTATTTTGAAATTACCTTTCTTTTATTTTTTTTGCTGCACACAACAAAATTTAGGCGCAGAATTTTCTCTTAAATTTAGAGTCTTCAGTCTTCGTTACTTTTAACTGCAGTCATATGTAGTATATGCAGAAACTGCTTGATTCTTTCAACTTTTGGACAAGTTTTTTAAAAAGAAAGTACTGTACTATAGTTGGTTAGTTGTACATGTTTCTTTGTAGTATTCTCTCTCTCACTCTGAATTTTTTATACCTGCTGGAAAGCCACAAAAGAGGTGTGGACGGGTAGAGCTAGATAACGCCAAGCTACTTCTGCTATTACATTAGTGGTCATCTTACTAGTTTTAGTTAGATATGACATCCTATTTAGCAATAATGATGTGCTAATATAGTCTTTAAAAACTATGGTTCAGCTTGTTGTACACCTGAGTTATTTCAAGAAGGCTCTTGAAGATTAATGTCTAGTAAAGACTAAGTTGATGTGCTGAGCAAATTTTAAGTTACTGCTTGTGGGATTTTCAAGTCAGGAAGTTTTAAAAGGCAGAATTCTCAGAAAGGTTGCTTTTGTTTATCATAGTCATGGATCATAATGGTTGCTTGCTTGCGTAATCTAGAATGATGTTCTTACAATTCAGCAAGGTACTGGGAATATATAGGGAAGTACTGAAATTGGTCTTTTGCAAGTATCATTAAAAATTTTTGGTTAAAGTTTGATTTTTACCCTCTGTGATTATTTTAATACTTTATCACTTGTAAATTACATTTAGGCCTTATAATATTCTTACCTCTTGAAAGATTGTAATGTGCAGATGGTAAGTTTTTTGTTCTGTAGTTTGACCAAGCATTATGCATATGAAAGTCTTTTAATTGCCCTATTTGGCGAATTTTTCCCCCTTTTTTTCTGTTCAACAGAAATTTAAAACTGCTTTATTTCAATTTCTTGGAAGAAACTGTATATATGTAACCCGATAGTATTGTAAGGTTTTGGTGTGCTTCAATATCTACTGTACTACAGTGGAAGAATTTTGACCTATATTTACTGATCTAATCTTGTAAAATTTCTTCTAATCAGTGTCTAATGAAGTTTATAATAGTATATGCATTATTATCAACTGTTTCAGCTCAGTATTTATCCCTGAGGGGTATTTTGTGCCTGTATGTTTAAATTTATAATCTGTATAATATTTTTTAAAGTGAATCATATATAATTCTCAGCATTTAGTAAAGCAATTACTGATTCATTTATCCCAAACTCTTCAATGTAATGGTTGCATACGATGTTCTCCCATATTCTCTTGGTGATCTTCACTTTTGGTTCACTATTAAAAAGTTTAAGATTAAATTGATTCAACACGTGTCCCCTTACTTCAGATCATCAAATGCTCTTATTTCATTATCAAGTCAGTCAATATTTACATTATTATATACCCAGATGGTGAAGAGAAGGCCTTTTACCCTTATATGGCTTACATGTCACAAACAATAACTAAAAGGGATTGGGGGAACAGGAGAATAGCTTTAAAGCTAGTAATGGGGGACATAATGACAGGCAGGTTGTGATAAAATATACCATTTTCATTTTGTTGTTGTTGCTGTTTTGGCCATCCTGCAAACTTTATTAGGATGTGGCATCAGTTTATAAAATCCTAGACTTAAAATACAGGAAAATAATTTGTGTGCAAGCAGTAAAACCTATTGCTTGTCACAAGTACGTGATGTCTGGCACATGTGAAAGGTTTGGTATATCAAGGATGGATGAAGTTTGATTTACTAATTTCCCTAGTGTAGTGATTTCATTAGGTCTACTATGTAGGAATGAGTGTATGTTAATGGGTGAAATTTTGCAATTAGTTATTCACAAATGAGTTGCAGTATTTTATTTTTTTCATTTGGTAATGTACCTATTGCTGATTCTGGTTAGAAAGCATGTTGTATGAAATAATTATTATTAATTAAAATGAGATTTGCCATAATTTAAAAGAGTTAAATACATAAATAGATAAAAATTTAGAGTAACGTAATATGTAATAGTTATAGTAGGGGATCAAGAGCTTTTGATAACAGTAGCTTGCTTTAGTTGTTATATTAAAGGTAAAATGAATAATTTCAAGATAGTGAGAATGGTGGTTTGACTCTGGAAAGTACGCAAGGTTATTGAAGATTTTGTAATTTCAGGAGGAAGTGCCTAGATGTTATAAGGGAGAAACGTGGGAAAATGTGACACTGGAGGAATTTATGTCCTGTGAAAGCAATCTTGCCAATAATCGGCAGACTAGGATGCTGGCAGGTAAGACCTTTGTTGAGATGTGACATCGAATTTCTAAAGCAATATATTGATATATGGCCTTATACATTTAGTTTGCTGTGTTTATTAATTGTTAAAGCTAGAATATTGTCTAACAGCAATAGCTAGATTCATATAAAAAAGTACAGTATACAGACTTTGCCATTTCATACTTGTTTTGTAGATTTATCATTGGTTGGCTGCTACAACACATCATTGATGGAGCCTGAGGATCGGGCTAGAACATTACTTCTTTCAGCTAAAAATAACTTGGGAAAGATGGCATTCTTTGGACTAACAGAGGATCAGGAAATTAGCCAGTATTTGTTCGAAGAGACTTTTAATCTCAAGTAGGTTGAAATTGTCTTTATGTATGCATGATTGGATATGTTGGTAATATTTAACTATATGTGTACAGCAGACGATTTCAGTAGGGAATTACTGTATACATGTTTTACCATTAATAGCCTTAAGGGCTCATTTACTAATAATGAGAAAGTTAGTTCAAAAGGAAACATGGTAAGAGCCATTTGTATGGAAAACAAGAGCCAGTGTAAGTGTATGTAATTTGATAAACACTGGAGTATCCTCACAAGCACCATGATAGCCCACTAACATTCTGTTAATCTAACCTAGATTTAGAGCCTGTCTTTTTTGTAACTGCTTAAAGTGCTTTTAGTTTTCTGTGTATTCATACTGAATGTCTTTAATCTAATAATCAGATAATGCTATGCAGGTGCCCCCTGACTAACGACGATGCAACTTAATACTCGTAACAAAACCTTATAAAAGTAAACAATGAAATAATGTGTCTCAGCTAATGAGACACATTTCTGTCTATAAGAGATAGAAAGAAGAAAGAGAACTCAGGAAAGAAAACCTGCCAGTATACAGGAGTTACTTGTAAAAGTTGTAGCATGTTTTATGTTTTATATTTATTACTTTATAACATTATTCACAAACATGATGTTTATAAATAGGTTATAATAATAAGAAAGGAATGACTATCGGCTGTAATGGTTAAAATAATATGACAAAGTTGATATAGTTATTGTGTCCACTGTACTACGGTCCTTATACACTATATTCCCAAAGATTTAATACCCTAGCTTATAACTGGTCAGTCAGGACTGAACCCGACCGTAAGAAGGAATTACCTGTATACGAAATAAAGTAAGTTTGTTGCAAAGTAGATTGAAATTAGATTATGAATATTTTAATTATGTACAACAGTTGGTCTAAAATAGTAGTTGTGATGGGTTACAGCAATTAATTTACTTCATCCTGAACATTTATTATTGAAAAGTTATAATTTTCCTTCCCAGAAGCTAAAATTATTCCCAGATTCTTAGAAATTATGAATACCTAGCCTTATAAGCCTTGGGTTTTCCTTATTAATATGATTCTCACCTGGAAATTGGTGAAGTACAGAAAGTTTGTATCTGGTGGAAACTGTGAGTCACTTTGTATGAATATACAGTTATACATTTTGAATCTTATTTGCATATCAGATTTTTGCAAAGGAAATAAAGTATATTTTTAATACAAGTTCTTCTATCATCTTCCACACACAGTGGTATAGTCGCAGAACTTTTACAGTGACTTCCATTGATATGGTGCTACTACTTTCTTCTCCTTGGCTCCAATTAGGTCTAGTGTAGAAAAGGTGTATGAGAGACCATGGGCATGTTAAACCTGGAGCTCCCTGCTAGTGTATCCACTGATTTACCAGAGGGTGGTGCTTGTGTCTTTCTGTGTGTGTGTGTGTTTTTTTTTTTTTAAGCAAATCTAGTATTTCTTATGAGATTTTAAATTGTTCAAAATGATTACACAGTTGTTTTTCGTTAAAGGCATAAGCAAACTCTTTTACCTAAGGCTTATAATTCTAATGGACAGTAATGAAATAGGGCTGTTTTCTTGTTAGTCTATTTAAGCTTCTTTTTTACCAGTTTTTCTGCTAGATGGACTTATTAAAAGGCGTGAGATGCACTACATTCTTTTACTGCATTTTTCATAAAAATATCTATGAAAGTTAAAGATTTTTAAAGCAGCCTTCACACATGAAAATGACAGTGCAAAAGTCAACCTCAAAAGGTAAAATGAAACAACTCGTCTCAGACTATTTTACTAATGCCATACATATATCGCACATTTAATTTAATTTATACAGTTGCATTATTTTAATTTTCAGGTGTTAGTGACTCACATTTGCCTTAAATAAAGCCTCAAGTTAATGACCACAATATTAGCAAAATGTCACGAGGCTTAGTATGGCATTAATAACATTTTTCTCTCATTCAGTGAACGAGTATATGGCATGCATAGATATAACTGGGAGTAAATATTATTGAATAGAGAGGTGGAAGAGTTTTGCATTAAGGTATCTTGAAATTTTTATTCCTTTGGCTTGGCTATATTTGGGATTAAAAATTTTCGGTTTTTATTCCTCCAGAGAAACCTCATTTTTCAAGTTCCTAGTAACTTTCAAGTGTGATTCCCAAGTCCTTTACCCTAACTGCACCATAAATGTCTGCCATTACAGGTTCACAAGCTCTTTAGGAGCTATTCTGTAGAAAACCGATTTTAAACCCCATTGTAATTGAAGGAGCATGGTATTTCGCCAATATAAATGCATTCATTAATTTTGTATACCCTCTTCTATGAACACGTTTGGTTTCGGTTTTACGTCACGAACTCCCTTTTCAACTAAGGGCTAGGACGGCTGCCTTCTTGCGAAGGACTTGTTTTGGCAGATGTAATCGCTACCCTGAGTGTATGCTCTTACTAACCTCAGTCCGTGACGGGGCGCGAACCCTCGACCTGCCGCTTCAGAGTCACGGACGCTACCATTTTGCCATGGAGACTACTCATACCCTCTTCTGAAAGTATGTCTAACAAGAGAAATAGATGGTCATAAATCATAATAGGTGAGCAAAAAGAAGCAAAAACCATCAATCTCGATTTTGTAGCGGTCGTGAGGGACATGAAAAACATTACATATAAGGCGCACATCGAATCTCATGAAATTCTCATATTTCAGAACAAAATTATTGTCCTTATTTTTGTTCTGAAATATGAGAATTTCATGAGATTCGATGTGCACCATATATGTATTGTTTTTCATGTCCCTCACGACCGCTACAAAATCGAGATTGATGGTTTTTGCTTCTTTTTGCTCACCTCTTATGATTTATGACCATCTATTTCTCTTGTTAGACATACTTTCAGAAAAATAAGAATTTTTTGACTCTACATATAGCTCAAAGAGAATATGTAGCACCCCAAGCACATTTTTGTGTAAGTGATGCAAGAAAATTTTTAATGATTGTTTATGTTCTTTCAGATTTCGAATCCGGTTTGACCAGCATAATCAGACCATATCAGATCAGGCTCTTCTGAAAATAAATCCAGACATTTTGAAGCGTATTAAAGAAATCAATGCCTTGGACATAAAGCTTTACGAATTTGCTAAGCAATTATTGCAGCATAGATTTGAAGTTATGTCAACTCATGATCCTCACTTCAAAGAACACTTTGAAACCATGGGTAGAAGTCAGTTCTCATGGTCTGATATTGAAAATACATAATATGTCTGTGCTTTAACTTTTTGTTTTTAATGTCGATTATATTTTAAGTACTGTATATGATATACTGGATGTAGATTTTTAAGTTAAATGCATTGAACTTTTATGACTCCCTGGCTTATCAAATACTGTCATCTTTTGGCATCCCAGTTTGGACTCTGTTTTTATGCTATTCCTTATGATGAACTCTAATTCTTAGTTGATGATAAGTATCGTATGAATATGTAATGGAATTGAAAATTACTTAATACTATTTAAAAAATTTGTCAGTAGTGTTTTGATTGACTTTATATGAATCTTGACAAAGTTATTGTAATTTGTCAGTCCTGGCAACATAGTTGATTACTTATATTTTTTGAAGTTGGATAGTCCTGGCTGTAATATTCTGGGAAGAATGTTCAAAATTTGGAAATGGTACTACCATATAGGTATGATGCTCACGTGTGTAGTCATGAGTTTACAGGGTACCAGTATGTTTTGTGAAAAGCATTCAAAAGTCAGGTACTTCTCTTCTTTCCATAATAATATTTTTTATTTTGTTTATTGGTAATGTATTTAAAGTTTTGTACGTTTTCATATTGTATGAGGTACTGTACTGTGTTCAAGTGTCAGGTGTCATAACAGTACTGTACATGAACTTCATAAGATTATGAAGATCAGGAATTTACCAAAGAAATATTTTACTCCTAATTATTTAGGCTCAATGTGGTGAATTGTGTAATGATTTTAAGGTATTGAGGAACAATAAGTATAAAATTTCTTACTTGATTTGTGTTTACGTTTGAATAGTTTGTAATATGGCCTTGCTTTTCAATATGATAGGGTACATTAAATAAGATCCCTTAAATCATATTTTGCAACTCCAGTGTTCTTTAAGTATACTTTGTATGAAAACTATAAACTTTTACATTTTATCGTTTACATGAAATTTTTTTACATGTCATAGTAATATGTCTAGGTTTAGCCAAACAGAATTCTTTGTTTTTGATTAATGTTTTATCTCGAATTATGTTTTGAATATTTTATTTGACCCTTTCAGTCTGATTAAATTCACATTTCTCAATCGCGACTGAAATCCAACAGTGTTATGTGCATGATTATTCTCCCCTTTTAATTTGGTGTCTAAAATGATACAGCAAAGCCAGTATTACTGGTCGTAAAGGATTTTACACTGCATATTTGTTCAACTTACTTTCCTACTACATGTACATTTTTTGGACTGCTTGTAAAAATATAAAAGTACAGAAAGTACATGGGGGAACTTTTTTTTAGAAAAGAGCAAACTTAAGCAAACATAAAACCGTAAAAATGGACTATATTTCTTCCTTTATTCTAATTGTCTCGTCTTTGTAAAGGAAATAATATCTTTACTTCAGGCTTAAAAAAAAAAAATGGCTTATAATGCAGGTTAACTTAATTTGTAATTGTTAAGTATAATGGGAAATTTGAACTGTTGTGGATTTGGTACTTTGGACTCCACAGTATTTTAGTTAATGATAATTCTAGTAATGTTAATAATTCTGTATGCAAAGTAATGTTTTCTGGTATGGTGAATTAATATTTTACTATTCTTTGTAATAAGGACTTTCGTCAGTTGTTTCATTGCAAAAAATATATTGGAGGATTTTCAGCCCTCACCCTGTTCCTTAGTCGGCTTTTTTCTCCCCAGCAGTGTATAATAGTAATGTAATGACGAAAAAATAGGAATTGTTTTAACAGGGTCCGAGCCCAACACGTTTTTTCATAGTTGTTTTGGCATGTCCTCGAATTTTGCATATTTACTGTGTATTTCCCCTTTTGAAGCTTGGTCTAGGGTGAAACAAAACTGCCAGTGTGCATTCTTGTCTTAAAAAGGATAAAATTAAGAGAGTAAACAACAATTCCTTCACTAAAATTCTGCTAGAGGAGTTTTACGATTTTTTTTTTTTCATTTAACCTCCCACTAGCTCTTGAATTTATAAAATCACACTAGTTATAATACTTCCATTCTGTCTAATTCAGCTACAATCTATAGATATTCTTTTCTCATCTTGATTAAAATTTATGTTACAAACCAACTGGTCGATGCTGGTTGATGTCTGAAAGAAAGATGATTTTGTTATATTGTATAAAGTAGACGTAGATTTTGTTCCATATTCTTTTAGTGACTTCAGTTTTAATGATCAAAGTATGCCATTTCATGGCAGAAACTGAATTTCATGTGTCATCTCTTAATCCCATATTTATTAATGAGCTTGTGTATTATATAGTTTTTTTTCTGCTTTCGCTAAAGGTATAAATCTAAAAGATAACTTTTCTTTCATTTTTGTATTACTGTTTTATCAGTTTATTACTCAGTGCAGTAATATAAAGATAGAAGCAGAGCTTAGTGTTTGTGTCAATTATATGCGACACCTATTTGCCATATGGTATTTCAGATAGGATAACAGTCTAGCATATCCTCACCTAAAATCTACATGACATTCTTCCTGGTTGTCAGTTTTATTGTGATTGTTATATGTAAGAATGAACATGGAATCATGTCTGTCTCTTTAGTCAGACACTTTCTGGCTTGAATTCGGTGAAGATCCTGCTTTCATATTTGGATCATAGTCATTAGATATTAATGAGTTTATCAGTGTATTATGAATATTATATCCTTTGTTAATAGTCACACTATTCTCAAGTCTTTTATGTTGCCTAACCAGTAAAGGTGACGAGATATTCGCAAATATATCACAAGAAGCCATAGTTATGAACTTTTAAAATTTAGAAGCCCGTATTTAAGTTTGCCGTCAATAAAATTCAGTGAGGTGGGCAAACCAGCTTTAAATTGGAATTCTTTTATGAACCTCTATATGTTGTTTGGTGAAAAAACATGTTGAAAAGTATATATATTTTTTATGTAAAAGGAAATCCTGACAAGTAAGAGATCTGGAAATAAGAACTTGATATCTGTGGGCTGTGTACTTCATATCATTTACTATCTGATATAATAGATAGAATATAGATGCAACTTTCGAATTTCATATGACCTTATCATTATATATGGAAATTTAAGTTTAAAAATACTTGGAAAAATGGAAAAACACTGTTATAAATATATATTGCGAAAGATAAACTTTGAAGTATTTGTTTAAATCAGAAATAAGGAACTGTACTTAGGCTCCGGAGGAAAAAGAGTGCTAATATTGTTATAACAGACATCTTGGTACTTATTTCTGTTGCATTCCTAGCTATGCCTCAAAAGAAAAAAAAGTGGCATGATTAAAGCTGTCAATATGTAATGGGAATGTAATTAGCAGTTCATCAAGTGTGAAGTGAAAATTCAGCCTTGTTAGTTGGTAGTTGCTAGAATCTTTTGTTAAGTGTCAACATTTTTGGTGTATGTCATTTGTTTATAAACTTTTAACATATATTTAGCTAACTGACAGTCAGAATCTTTAATTTCATCCAGTATATAGTAATCAGAGTGGTTACTATATTGGCTTTCCTTTATGAATTAAAATCTAGTGTGTTTTGGTCTTTTTCATCTTGAAACATATTTTGATAATTGCAATAGCTGCGTGTTATCTATTCTCTATAGATACAAAGTTGAGTCGTATTGATCGGGGCTTTGAGTTCATTGTGTATGTATGTACACACTGGTAGTACATTACTTATTGCTCTCTTTTTAATAATTGCTTATTTTATTGTCAAGTAGAATAGAATTAAAGTATTTATGTATTAATATTCTCAAAGATACATATACTGTATTGTCTTACGTCACATCCCTTGTTCATTTACATGTAAATATTTTTTTCCATGTGCCTCTTCTGATTATATACTATGCTAAGGAGCGTACCTATCAGTAGAATAAATTGCCATGGCGAATAGGAGATTACCCTCATAGATGCCACATCATTTCTGTCATATTCTATTATTACGCCTTTTTCAGCATATGACTGTAGAAGACATCAGCATAAAATGAGAATAGCGCATTTTCCTCTCGCTCTTTTGGTATGACTCGGTAGTATCTCACGTTTAAAATATTGAAGAAAGCAATTGAAAATAGTATAAGAAATCTTTGAAATATTTGCTTCAACATTATTGTATGCCATGACTTGCTTATTTGTCACTCTACTGCTTAATAGTAGAAAGGATGAAGTATCCATAATTTCGAACAAACACATATACTGTACTGCTTTTTATATTTTTCAGATGTACTGTTTAAACAGTATTCAGATGTGTTTGAATTTAACTGCATTTGCTGCCAAAATAATATTTCGTTTTATTGAATTAGCTTTTAAGTTTTTGCTACTTTGGAGGAATATGTAAATCAAGCCAATCTGTTTTGAAAATATACGTGCTTTTGGTTTAATAAGGGTAGTTATCAGTACAAGCTAAAATCAGCAAATTTGCTTGTTAGCTTAGCAAACTACCAACAGACAGCGTTCAGTGCTTGTAAATGTGAACTTCTGAGAAATACAAGTTTATTAGTCATGGTTTAGCCTCACTCAATATCTATTGTCTTTCAAAACTACTTTTATCACATGTAAATACTGCAAATGTTATCCCTAGCCTTTACATAAATCCATGAAATTTGCAGGATATTTACACATTTCCCATTTTCCCATAAAAACCATTAATAATGGTGTATGGAGCATTAATTTTACTCAGTACATATAAGATAGGCACTCTACGGGAATGATAATGTATTTAATTTCCACTACATTATATGTAAGGAAATATAACTGGACAAAGATTCTTCTCATTATAAACACTTAATTGGTATTTATAGTAACAAGAGAAGTATTTTCATATTGAAAGGCGATTATGAATTCGAGTGAATAAAAAAAAAAATATGCTTTCCGTATGATGTAAAAAGTACGAGTAGTGATAGAATTGCTCACATGTATAGGATACATACTACAATGATTGGTATTTGTTCATCATGGTATCGTAATACTGCTTTGGTATTATATCCATGGATTCAGTTTTAATATATATATTATTATGTAGCACAATATTCCCTCTTGAAAGAGTATACTTGTAAAAATTGCTACCAATATAACAGATCCACTTTTTTCTGTGATTATTATGCCAATAACTAATTATATTTAATGTTCAGACACATGTAGAAATGTAATTGGTAGTTAAAATTCTAATAGCCTGCTTTGTAACCAATTTCCTTTATTTTTTACATACTGTTATATCTTGTCTGTGATTGGGAATGATGGATGGTATATTCCTGTCATCTTACATTTATGCACAATTGTTTTGTCTTACTGTATATCTCTATGATTTTGTATGCATAATACATTAATATGATGAAGATATATATGCACAATCACAGTCCACTTATTTTGATTTACTTAAGTTTGAAGTGCCATTGATTATTTGTTTTAGTACTACAGGTTTTATATATATTATTGCATATTCATATATCTTGTTTAAAGTAGAAAACAATGCTCAGGCTATAAGTCTGCAGACAAAATAATCATTTATTGTGTTCATTGTTGCATTCTTTGTCACAATTTTGTAATTGTACAATTATATAGTCTTATTTGAAAAGGCTTTTTTTTATTTCATGAAATGATTTTATTTTAAGTATCATGCTCTTATTTTTTTTCATATCAGAGTTGTGTTGGAATTGGTGTCAGTGCCATCTATTATTATTACAGCTGAAAGTTTTATTTTGTTATATCCCATAACCATATGAATAGCATTCCCAAAGTAATAAATAATGCATATGAGACTTGAATTATTTTCCAAATAAAGCAGTTGAGTTGGCATATACACTATTGACTTAATCAAGCATGTTTTTCCAATTTTTTTTTCATATCCTTTTGAAGTCAACAGGGTGGCTAAATCTCTGATAAGAGAGCTTAGTTAATAGCACTTCATTATATCCGACTATGCTCGCGTTATGATTAAGGGAGGGAGTGATTTTTAGTGGCCTCCTACCAAAGTGGCATATGATACATCTATTTCCAGAAAAGAAAAACAAATAAGCCTAATAAACAGACGACGAATTATTCCTCTTATGGGCCACCCTGTCATCAATATCACTGGTTAATTGAGAGGGGTGAAGACCAGCATTCTGCCCATTGATAGTATTATCAAGGTTCATTGCAACAATGCTTGTGATATTTTGTATATTCTTTCTATTTTTTGTTTATATTGCCAGCTTGGATAGAGTTCTGACTAATTGGTTAAACGAAGTTTTGAGGAGTGCTTGTGGATTAGTTTGGCATAGAATCTGCTTTACCATTTTCAGTGGTTATTATTGAATTAACAGATTAGTTCTGGTAAATGTGATCTACCTTCTGGACCTTCTCTCTTACCACCATACCTTCTTTCCCGAGATAATATGTGTTTTCTGCATAGGGAGCTACCATACGAGTTCCCCTTTATATTTTATCATATTATTATAGTCTTAATTTCCAGTCACAGTTGCAGTAATTTACTCGATTTGCAGATATGTTTTTTAGGCATTTTATAGTCATATAAACATGCATACAGTATTTTAATTCTGGTAGACCTTGTATTTGCTATTCATATCATTATTTCAAAAAACCATATGCAGTAGTACCTCGACTCACGAACTTAATCCATTCCTAAACCCTGGTCGTGAGTTGAAAATTTCGTAACTCGAAACCATTTTTCTCATTGAAATGAATGTTAAACAATTTAATCCGGTCCCCAGCCCCAGAAATATACCTTTTAAAATTTTTGTATGGGTATATACATGTGTAAATGCACCTGTAATAGGAAAATAAGATTAAAGATAAAAAGGATGTTGAAGTGGTCTTTCCAGAATTCACGAAGGGTCAAATCCATGTTATTGGTGACCTGGAAGCACCTGGCAAAAAGGCCCTCCGTATTCAGCTTCTTAAAATTTGAAATGACTTGCTGGTTCATGGGCTGAAGGTGAGGAGTGGTGATGGGAGGCAGAAATTTGACTTTTATGAAGTCTTATGCTATAGCAAGGTCTTCTTAAGTGACACTTAAGGGGCAAACCTTTTTCCTCAAGATATTTCTTCACATCTTGCGCAAAACTTCCGTCAACCGTTCTGTGAATAAAATACGTGTTACCCAAGCCTTTGTATTCGACCTCCACAGTACTGTAAGTCTAGCCTTCAAAACATTGTTGCACTTAAAAATGAGCAGATATTCAGAGTGGTAGACTACAAGAGGGTTAATCTTGCAATCCCCACTTGCATTAGTGCACAATAAAAGTGTAAGCCTGTCCTTCATTGGTTGGTGGCCAGGCAGTGCCTTCTCCTCTTGGGTTATATAGGTCTTTTTAGGCATTTTCTTCTAAAACAGTCCTGTTTAATCACAGTTAAAAACTTGCTGTGAGATGTAACTTTCACTTTTGATAAATTTAGCTAATTCTAGCATGTAGGCATCAGCTGCTTCTTGGTCTGAACTAGCAGCATCTCCATGCCTAACAACACTAGGTATTCCAGTTCGTACACAAAATTTTTCAAACCAGCCTCTATTTGCTTAAATATGTCAATTTTAACGTCACTAGCACTCGGAGTCTTCACTTCTAAATCATGGTCTACATGTAGAGCCTTTGCACTTATTATAGCCTCACTAACACTATCTCCAGCAAGCTCTTTTTCATTTATTCAAACCAACAAAAATTTTTCTACCTCTTCTATAATTTGAGACCTATGCTTCGTTAATAGAGTAACTCCTTTAGCCACGTCAGCTGCCTTTAGGACCTCTTTATTCTTTAAAATGTACAGATGGTTGATTTTGCCATGTTATACTGTGTGGCGAGATCAGAAACACGAACACTGTTTTCACGTTTAGCAATTATTTCTTTCTTTGTTTCCACCGCAATATGCTTAGGCTTTTTAACGCCACTATCACTCACACACTTAAATTTCTTAAATTTCTTAGGAGCCATAATGAGGGCTAGCTTCAAGAAAAATGCAAAAAAATAAAAATCTACAACGAGAGACCAATGAACGAACTACACAGTGCGGAACACCCATGCAAAACCGAGAGCAAGTACGTGGTTGCCAGAGTGGATGTGCGTGTGTATGCGTGTTCGTACCTCGAGATTTGTTCATGGGTTGATGCAAATTTGTTCGTAGGTCGATTTGTTCACGGGTGGGGGCAATCGTAGGTGGAGGTTCCACTGTATGACCAATTTTTCATTCCATTTTCTATTACATATACAATAATGGTTTACCCTTAGGAATATAATATACCTCCCACCCTTTCAGCTAGTGATATAGGGAGTAAATGTTACCTTGTATTATTCTTCTGAAAAAGGCAAGCAGCTTTTTTTTTCTGTTCTAGCTGTACTTGTTTGCAATTACCTTTGAGAGATTAGTTGATTTTTGGAAACACCTAACTCCAGTGGTACAGACACTCCATTACCCTAGAATACATCAAGGCGTATGTAAATGACAGGACAAAGGTCGTGGTTCAGTAATAAATTGCAGGAACCATAGCAGAAAAGAAACACCTGAAAAGTAAAATTAAATATAACTATTTTTTTTCATTCGGTGTTACTTATATGGGTGCAACAGTTTTAGACACCCTTCAAATGAATTCTTAAAAGCTTGGAATTGGAGGTTCTTGCAGATGTCAGTCTATATATCTTGCACTCGCCTTTAAGACTTATGAATATGATTTATAGCAAATTCCAAATGAATATTTATTTTAAGTTTCAATAGCAATATTTAGGACTATCAATTTGCAGTTTTTACTGGGCCTCCTTAGTTTTTTTTTTTTTTAAACTTCTGCTGGCTGCAATTAGCTGTCTTGTTAAGTTTTAGGCATTTGTGTCCCTTTTTATAGGGTCCTCTGAGAACAAGGGGCCATAAGGGGTAAGACAGATTAGGCAAGTACTAATGCTGGAGGCTAAGTTGCTTTTTTTTCCTGGATATTACAATGTATTCTTGAAGTTACTTTTGGAATACAGGGGGTCCTTTGACCTACTTCACAATTCCGTTCCTCAAGATGAGTTGTATCCCAATTTTCTCCATACGTCGCAACATAACCCAAATAAGCACCTACGTCACCCACCTATGCTACTCAGTAGTAAATATTCTCCCTTTTCCAAGTGTTTCACTATCTCTAATTTCACTTCCTTGGTGATGGCTTTCCTTTTCTTCAAAGCACTGCCACCAGAAGAATCTGCTTTGTGCTTGGAAATCATAATACTGTACAGGCCAATAATTATAAAAAAGGAAGCAAAATAATTTATGGAAGTTGCATTGTAACCACGAAATTTTGCAGGTCGAGAACCTCACAAACCGTGGAGCCCCTGTATATTTCTTGTCACACATACAACAGGTAAATATTTTATCAGGTGGCTTATCTTCTAGAGCAGATCTGCACCTAAATTTAATACATCATAATGAGATTTTATGAGATTCTCAGGTGACTCTGATCTCAGAAGATGACATCTTGCTGCCGTTGTTCTACATACTGTACACCAATACACCAACAGGTTAGTATTATCATCATCCCAATATGCCTTACAAAGAGCTATGAAGGATGGTAACATCTCAAGAAGACCATCAGTATATTCACTGGGAATTTTGGGAAGGGAGAATATCATCTTAATCTCCCTCCTCTTGCCATTGAGCATGAAAATACCCAAAGTATGATGAATAAGGTCTTTTCTCAGTCAAACAAACTTTCACTGTAGGAGTGCTTTAAGTTGACACACAGATTTAAAGAAGGACTGAAGTCATGAGAGCAGATACTTCTCAGCTTGACACACTTATGAAAACCTTGCAGTTTCCTTACATATCATTCCTAACTCTTTTCAGCTGCATGCTGCATAATGTTCCTAATAAGCTGAACTTGACCTGTTCTGTTTGCATATCCAATTCTGTTTTTCTTGATGTATGGCACTGTATTATTTATTCATTTATGTGCTTATTGTGAAGAAAGTATTGTCATCCAGATATGGCAACCTTCCAAATTTATTTCCTCACATTGTAATCGTTTGGACACAAACCCAATCCATCATGAACTCAGTGCATCATGATTTCAGGAATGAGAACAGACGAGTAAAAGTCTGTCCTATAGTCATGTGCCTGAATACATTTGAAGAGGTAATACTTTTCTTATTATATATTCCAACGGTATCCAATAGTAAATTTTGTAGTGTTTCATACTACAAACTAAAATATATTTACAATATAATTTTTCAAAAAATATCTATTGCAAAATACTCAAATATATTCAGTGATTGCAGAGGGGTGGCCAAGTCAAAACATTCATCAAAAACTAGTTCATCCCAATCACTTCACTTGGCTCTCTTGGGATAGAGGGTCACCACAATCGTCCCCTCCAAATGTTTGAATCATCCAGAGGGTAAGCTGCTTAAGATCTACTGCCATGAAACCCCGCAGCCTAGCTGGATTATCTCCACCTCTTCATCCCATGGCAACTCCCATACTCAGTCGTTCCAGTTTACGGCACTGAGCAGGTGAGGCAATCTCTTTGGTCCCCGTCCACTATCCACAATCTATCTCCACTCATGCCATGCTCCTGCTTTCCCTCTTCCATACTCCACTGACATTTTATTCAGGCTAGATTTTGAATAAGAGTTTATCAATTCGCTTACCCAAATTCAAGACATTGTAGAATGAATTTGAGCTGTTGTGATGACATTATGTATATAAGTTTAGATTATGAATTTACTTTATTTTGGAAAATGTATATATTATTGCTATTTTTAAAACTCTTCATTTATCCTTATTATCCCAATTATCATTAATAGCCCAATTATTAATAAATAAGTACAATGAGAGTTTCGTCACCTGAACTTCACACTCCTTGCTAGTTCTTCTAGCCTACAATAAAACAAAAGAAACACTCCTATCATCTGCTATAGAGTAGTCTTGTATTAAGCTGGTGCTTGAACTGTGAAATATTAGATAAGGAGAAAGGTGAAGTGAACTGTATCTACCAACTCTTAAAATGAAAAAAAAAAAAAGATAAAATGAGGGAATAAATTTTTGTACGGGGTTGATGTAGTAGATATAAAGGACTACATTGATAGTTGAGGCTCTAGAACTAGAGATAACTCTCTGAAACTGCTAGATAATCTTCACTGCATGATATATATATATATATATATATATATATATATATATATATATATATATATATATATATATATATATATATATATATATATATATATATATATATATATATATATATATATATATATATATATATATATATATATATATATATATATATATATATATATATATATATATATATATATATATTATATATATATTTATAAAAGCCTTATTCTTTAAAGACTACGCAAAAGTAGAATTGTATTATGATGATAGTAAGCGTGTATAAATTTAATATAATATGGTAGGTAGTATTAAATGTGTATTTCAGGAGACAAAAGTAATGTTTCGTATATCCCCATATAGGAAAAAGCTCTATTCTTATTTTCACGAGTTTCTGAAAACTTTGCGTGTTCTTATGTGTATTCATACCTACCTGTTTGAAATGGTAGATTTTATTTTTTTATTTTTACACGACTGCTTGATCATTGAAGATTTTTTTGCCATTATTTTAAGATTATTATCTTTAGTCATGTGCGCTTGCACAAGCCAATGCCACACCCAAAATTGTCTATCTTACTGGGCAATGATTTTAGTGTATTGGTGGAAAAAAAAATTTACCTGTTCATGAAGTATGTACATTTCAGTTATATAGTATTTAAAATTTACTCGGCTTGATCTTGAAAACGTAAGCTGTACTCGTCTTTCAAAGGACCTGAAGCTTGAAAACTTATTCCTTGTCATGCTACCGTAATGGATAAAGATTCTTAAATAGTGACTGATATGGTTGTTAAGGCAGGTGCATAATTGCAGTTCTTTGTTTGGATTTTGTTTTATTTTTTCTTTTTAATCTCGCTAAGTGTAAAGTTTCGTCGTCATGTTTTATTTCGCTTATGCTCTATATCTTGGGGTTTAAAAGCGAAAATTATTGACAATAGTAAAAAACTTTGATAATTATCATTATATGATTTGAAGACAGTTGCCGATAAAATCCACTTATGCACGTTTTCTTTAATGTTTAAGAAAACGTATGCAATTTTTAGGACAGTCGTTAATATCTATGACATAACCATATTTAAAAAAAAGTTATCTATCTATATACATAAGCCATATTATCGGAGTGGCCGAGTCAGGGAAAAATGCCCTGACTCTTGAGGAAGAGAAAATGCAGAGAAAAGGATTCCCAGTCCCCTCGCTCCGCCCCATTTAGTCGACTCTTACGACACGCAGGAGAACAGGGAGATATGCAGTATATTTATACATACATACATTATATATATATATATATATATATATATATATATATATATATATATATATATATATATATATATATATATATACATATATATATATATATATATATATATATATATATATATATATATATATATATATATATATATATATATATATATATATATATATATATATATATATATATATATATATATATATATATATATATATATATATATCGCATAAGCACATTATCATATGTGAAAACATAAAGAATTTTTATCCCGACCGGGACTTGAACCTAGGACATGTAATTACTATGCCAAGGCACTACCAACAACACCACAAAAAGTCTAAAAGGGGTACACACCTTACAGCATTTATCTGCTATACTAGGGATGAACGCATTCTATCTAAATGCCACTCTGTTCATATTACAGTTTCCCGCAACCTCACTCGTGGCTTCGTTTTCTCATTTAATTCAACTCCCAATCTTATTCGGGACCAACAATAATCAAATAAGCACATTACCATATGTGAAAACATGAATAATATTTACCACGACCGGGACTTGAACCTAGGACATGTAATTACTATGCCAAGGCGCTACCAACTACACCTCAGAAGGTCTAAAAAGGAAACGCACTTCACAGCTTTTATCTGCTATACTAGGGATGAACGCATTCTATCTGAATGCCACTCTGTTCAGATTATAGTTGCACCCAACCTACCTCGTGGCTTCGTTGTCGCATTATTATATATATATATATATATATATATATATATATATATATATATATATATATATATATATATATATATATATATATATATATATATATATATATATATATATGCATACTTCCAATCCAGCAGAATGGTTTAAAATATATGCATGCATTTCATATATATATATATATATATATATATATATATATATATATATATATATATATATATATATATATATATATATATATATATATATATATATATATATATATATATATATATATATATATATATATGCATACTTCCAATCCAGCAGAATGGCTTAAAATATATGCATGCATTTCATACATATATATATATATATATATATATATATATATATATATATATATATATATATATATATATATATATATATATATATATATATATATATATATATATATATTATATAGATGCATATATATATATATATATATATATATATATATATATATATATTCACATAAATAAATAAGTATATATATATATATATATATATATATATATATATATATATATATATATATATATATATATATATATATACATAATATATATATATATATATATATATATATATATATATATATATATATATATATATATATATATATATATATATATATATATATATATATATATATATATATATATATATATATATATATATATATATATATATATATATATATATATATATATATATATATATATATATATATATATATATATATATATATATATATATATATATATATAAACTGCGTGCTGACAATAGAGTGTTCATTCCCTATCATTTCTATTTCTGCCTGTTATGAGTGTAGAAATAAAAAAAAAATGCCTTTCCTAAAGATTCTCTACAACGCGTCATCAATTTCTCATACCTCAGGATATTTGAGGTGACTCGTGAACGTAATGAGTAATTCCGCAAGGTTTGGGGATCACGCGTGTGTTCCTTTTTCATATTGTGAACAGCGACAGGGTTCATATTTTATGTTGTTCAGATGGCAACTGCACATGAAGGAGGGGGGGGGGGGTTGATCTAATGTTATTCCTGACACTGTCTTCTGTAGGTTATTTATGGGAGTTGTGCTCTAAACCCAATATTGCTGTCTGTAATAAGAATTTGCCAGAATATTTCTATTGCAACGACACAAACGGTTACTCATGCAGGTAATAAGGTTACATGTGATATATATATATATATATATATATATATATATATATATATATATATATATATATATATATATATATATATATATATATATATATATATATATATATATATATATATATATATATATATATTATAAATATATACGTATTTATATATATATATAATATATATATATATATATATATATATATATATATATATATATATATATATATATATATATATATATATATATATATATATATAGAGAGAGAGAGAGAGAGAGAGAGAGAGAGAGAGAGAGAGAGAGAGACAGGTCTGCACAAAAAAAAAATGCTGTGCAACTTCCGTAGACTGTATCCAATAAATGCGTCGTCTTTTAATAAATATACGTAGCCTGAAAGTTCAAAGCAAAGTGAGAATTCTTAATATATATAATATATATGTATGTATGTATGTATGCATGTATATTTCTCTCTCTCTCTCTCTCTCTCTCTCTCTCTCTCTCTCTCTCTCTCTCTCTCTCTCTCTCTCTCTCTCTATATATATATATATATATATATATATATATATATATATATATATATATATATATATATATATATATATATATATATATATATATATATATATATATATATATATACACGCACACACACACACACACACTTTTTGCAGTTATTGACTGGAGAACCTTATTTTACAACAAATCTGTACAAGAAATGTATGACATCTTTTGTGAGAAATATGGGAAGATAGTAGATTGCTGCATACCTGTCACCAAAGTAGGTGTAATTCATGCCAGAGAGAAATGGTTCGATAATGGGTGTAAAAGAGCTAAGGAGTGGAGAGACAAATGCTGGAAAAGGTATAGAAGGAGAAAAAACATAAATGCCTGGCAAACCTACAAAAGAGCAAGAAATGACTACCTAAGTAAAAGGAGAGAGGCAGAGAGAGACTATGAGAGGGACATCACCAGGAAGGCTAAAGAAAATCCCAAGCTTTTCCACAGCTTTATCAGAGGAAAACTGAAGGTAAAAGAACAGGTTTTAAGGCTAAAGAGAGCGGATGGAAGCATCACTGAGACGGATGAAGAGATCTGCAAAGAATTGAACAAGGAGTTTCAGTCAGTATTTACAGTAGAAAATACCCCACCCCCTCAGATTGCAGTGATAGAGGCTCAAGGGCCGGTATTAGAGAACATCAACCTTACAGCCACAGAGGTATGCAAAGCGCTGATGGATTTAGATGTTCATAAAGCTACAGGTCCTGATGACATATCCCCTCATGTGCTTAAAAAATGCGCAAACACAATATCAGTGGCACTAAGTATCATATTTAAGGAGTCACTGGAGTCGGGGGAGATTCCAAGATGCTGGAAACAAGCAAATGTGATACCTATCTTCAAAAAGGGAAGGAGGGATACGGCTCTGAACTATAGACCAGCTTCCTTGACCAGCATAGTTTGCAAAGTTATGGAGAAACTACTAAGGAAACATATCTCTCTTCACTTGGAATCCTTCAACTTTTTGTCAGTGAGGCAACATGGCTTCAGAGAAGGTAGATCAACAGTAACAAACTTATTAGAATTTTATGATGAGGTAAGCCAAATCTTACAGGAAAGAGAGGGCTGGGCAGATTGCATATTCCTAGACTTCCAGAAAGCGTTTGACACTGTTCCACATGGGAGACTTATTAGGAAGCTGCAATCAATGGCTAGAATAGGTGGAAATGTCTTGGAATGGATAAAAACTTACTTAGAAGGAAGGGAACAGAGGGTTAGAGTAAGACACTCAGTGTCTGAATGGAGAAGTGTTAGTAGTGGAGTTCCACAGGGTTCAGTTTTAGGGCCACTTTTGTTCCTTGTATATGTAAATGACCTACCAGAGTCTGTAAATTCATTCATGAATATGTTTGCAGATGATGCAAAGATTGTGAAGAAAGTAAAAAACGAGAACAATGGTAGAGAACTTCAGGAGGATCTAAATAATCTGCATGAGTGGTCAGAAAAGTGGCTAATGAAATTCAATACCTCAAAATGTAAGGTAATGAGAATGGGTACAAGTGCAAGAAGGCCCAAGCTTGACTACTCGGTGGCTGGAGTACAACTTCAGGAGACAGAAAATGAGAGAGATCTAGGAGTAAACATATTGGCAGATTTGTCTCCAGAAATACATATAAATGGCGTAGTAAGGGCAGCATATGCATTCTTATCAAATGTAAGGGTAGCCTTCAGGCACATGGACAAGGAAATGTTCAGAAATATTTATGTAACCTATGTGAGGCCAAAACTCGAATATGCAGCCCCCTTTTGGAATCCGCACTTGAAAAAGCACATAGCTAAGCTTGAAAAAGTTCAAAGACATGCCACAAAACTGGTGCCAGAAATACGCAATCTCGGTTATGATGAGAGGCTGAGGGAATTAGACTTGCCATCACTCGAAGCTAGAAGAGTAAGGGGGGATATGGTGACAGTCTTTAAATTCCTTCATGGTTATGATAGGGTGGATAGGGATCGATATTTCGATATGGCTGGCTCTAGAACTAGAGGTCATAGTTTGAAGCTTCGGAAGAAAACTTGTTTGCAGGATGTAAGGAAATACTTTTTCAGTGTAAGAGTAGTTGATAATTGGAATTCGCTAAGCGAGGAGGTAGTTAATGCTACCTCAATCCATAGTTTTAAGGACAGGTATGATAAGTATCACTAAGTCTAAAAATGGAACCGATCAGGAGACGGGAAGATACGAGCTTTGGGCTCTTTCCCGTAAACACAATTAGGTAATCACAATTAGGTAATCACACACACACACACACACACACACACACACACACACTAGTATGATCATGAAATACTATCAGTTTCCAATCCTCCCTGACTCACCCTAAGAAAAAATATGTATTACTATTTGCAGTCTTTGTTGTATGAGTACAGTAAGGCTGACAATTTGCCATTATTAGAGCGCAAGCTCGTTAAAAAGCTACTCCACTATACATCACCGATATTTAAATGTGTATTTAGATAGCCTTTTTTGTAGATAGGAACTTTACCGAAAAGGCCGAAGTATTTGTTTTGGGGCTCATTTAATTATGCAAATTAAAGTGAAATCGTTGCAGTCCTATAGACTCAAGTGGCGAGTTATTCCCGTAGACTTTATCAGACTGAGTCACTTATCTACTTCATAGTCTTGGAGTACTTCGCGTAGTCGCCGTGGCTCAGTCGGTAGCGTCTCCGACTCTGAGGCGTCAGGTCGCGGGTTCGCGCCCCGTCACGGTCTGAGGTTAGCAAAGGCATGCACTCAGCGTAAGGATTACATTTGCCAAAACAAGTCCTTCGCAAGAGGGCAACCGTCCTAGCCCTTGGTTGATAAGGGAGTCCGTGACGTAAAACCGGAAAAAAAAAAGTCTTGGAGTACTTCGCACTGTTGATAATATTCTTATAACATTCGCATTTAACACGTGTTTTTAATCATTCATGTAGCTTTTAAAACACTTAATTGTTGATCACATATACAAAGTTGTTGCCTGTGCAGAAGCCTTTGTATTTGTTCCTTTGCGTTTGGTTATTGACATGACTAGGACAGTCGAAAAAGAAAGTAATAGATGGTGTCTGCATACATATGCGGTACATGCTGTAGTGTATTGGTTTGTACAAGTCTCTACTGTATATTGATCATTGCAGCATTCTTTACCCTTTCTCGCCTATCGTTACTGTAAGGCGCTCGCTCTCCTGTACAAAACAGGCGCCAGTCCTTGCTGTGACAAGGCTTTAACACTTTTCTAATACTTTCTAATACTTTTCTCAAAGCCACTTTGCAAATAAAACGATCTGGCATTAGGGAATCTTTTTCTAAAGAAATATCTTGGTTCTCTCTCTCTCTCTCTCTCTCTCTCTCTCTCTCTCTCTCTCTCTCTCTCTCTCTCTCTCTCTCTCTCTCTCTCTCTCTCATTCAAAGACCTTAACTTTTCATTAGATATCACTATTTCTGTACCTGTATGATTGCGTCAGTGACTGATAAATATATATGAATAATGTTAGCCTTGCAACGAAAATGAATGGCTTAAATAAACTACTTTTTATAGATAAAAAAAATCGCAACAAGATCTTTTTTTCTTCAGATGAGGTGACAACTTGAGACTTACAACTGAGAGAGGAGAGAACCATATTCACGTATTTTTAAAACCAGTTTCGTGACATTCACTACCTTTAGGAATGTTGCTATTCATATATGCACAATATCACTTTCTGTGAGTTCACGTACGTTTTTTTTTTTTTTTTATGAGTGTGACACCAGGAGGGTCCTAAAAACTAATAGAAATAAACCTGCCTTCATCAGGCCTGGGCACGAAAAAACACAAAGTAAAGGGAAACAGAGATGGAGTGTTGTTTCGTTTAATGAGTTTTTGTATTCGTTTCTTGATTTAGAGAATATTTGATTTGCTGAGTTTTGTTTGTACTTTTGGATCTTGCAAAGAAGAGCAACCTTAGGCTGATCTTATTATTATACACAGTTACAAGGTGTCACCGAACCGAACCTAACCTAACCTAAAATAGTCTAACAATTTCCAGGGTTATTTATTTTTACATGGAGTTCTGTGGGTTATTCATCTTTAGAAGATTCGTGTTTGCTTTTTCTTTATTCAAATAAATCAACATTTCTTTTGTAATGTACGAAAACTAGTTTTCTGTAGCTTCTTATTATTATTATTATTATTATTATTATTATTATTATTATTATTATTATTATTATTATTATTATTACTATTCATACTGAGAGAGAGAGAGAGAGAGAGAGAGAGAGAGAGAGAGAGAGAGAGAGAGAGAGAGAGAGAGAGAGAGAGAGAGAGAGAGAGAGAGAGAGAGAGATATTCATAGCAGACACTGTCTTCTTTAATGCTGTATTTTAAATTATTAAGCAAGAAAAGTAGTAAACTCTAATTGCTTGGTGGGGTAACGAAGTACAGGAAGGCAAATTCATTGGTTAGTAGGGGAAGCTTTTATATATATATATATATATATATATATATATATATATATATATATATATATATATATATATATATATATATATATATATATATATATATGTGTGTGTGTGTGTGTGTGTGTGTGTGTGTGTGTGTGCGTGTGTGTGTGTGTGATTACCTAATTGATTACCTAATTGTGTTTACGGGAAAGAGCCCAAAGCTCGTATCTTCCCGTCTCCTGATCGGTTCCATTTTTAGACTTAGTGATACTTATCATACCTGTCCTTAAAACTATGGATTGAGATAGCATTAACTACCTCCTCGCTTAGCGAATTCCAATTATCAACTACTCTTACACTGAAAAAGTATTTCCTTACATCCTGCAAACAAGTTTTCTTACGAAGCTTCAAACTATGACCTCTAGTTCTAGAGCCAGCCATATCGAAATATCGATCCCTATCCACTCTATCATAACCATGAAGGAATTTAAAGACTGTCACCATATCCCCCCTTACTCTTCTAGCTTCGAGTGATGGCAAGTCTAATTCCCTCAGCCTCTCATCATAACCGAGATTGCGTATTTCTGGCACCAGTTTCGTGGCATGTCTTTGAACTTTTTCAAGCTTAGCTATGTGCTTTTTCAAGTGCGGATTCCAAAAGGGGGCTGCATATTCGAGTTTTGGCCTCACATAGGTTACATAAATATTTCTGAACATTTCCTTGTCCATGTGCCTGAAGGCTACCCTTACATTTGATAAGAATGCTTATGCTGCCCTTACTACGCCATTTATATGTATTTCTGGAGACAAATCTGCCAGTATGTTTACTCCTAGATCTCTCTCATTTTCTGTCTCTTGAAGTTGTACTCCAGCCACCGAGTAGTCAAGCTTGGGCCTTCTTGCACTTGTACCCATTCTCATTACCTTACATTTTGAGGTATTGAATTTCATTAGCCACTTTTCTGACCACTCATGCAGATTATTTAGATCCTCCTGAAGTTCTCTACCATTGTTCTCGTTTTTTACTTTCTTCACAATCTTTGCATCATCTGCAAACATATTCATGAATGAATTTACAGACTCTGGTAGGTCATTTACATATACAAGGAACAAAAGTGGCCCTAAAACTGAACCCTGTGGAACTCCACTACTAACTCTTCTCCATTCAGACACTGAGTGTCTTACTCTAACCCTCTGTTCCCTTCCTTCTAAGTAAGTTTTTATCCATTCCAAGACATTTCCACCTATTCTAGCCATTGATTGCAGCTTCCTAATAAGTCTCCCATGTGGAACAGTGTCAAACGCTTTCTGGAAGTCTAGGAATATGCAATCTGCCCAGCCCTCTCTTTCCTGTAAGATTTGGCTTACCTCATCATAAAATTCTAATAAGTTTGTTACTGTTGATCTTCCTTCTCTGAAGCCATGTTGCCTCACTGACAAAAAGTTGAAGGATTCCAAGTGAAGAGAGATATGTTTCCTTAGTAGTTTCTCCATAAGTTTGCAAACTATGCTGGTCAAGGAAACTGGTCTATAGTTCAGAGCCGTATCCCTCCTTCCCTTTTTGAAGATAGGTATCACATTTGCTTGTTTCCAGCATCTTGGAATCTCCCCCGACTCCAGTGACTCCTTAAATATGATACTTAGTGCCACTGATATTGTGTTTGCGCATTTTTTAAGCACATGAGGGGATATGTCATCAGGACCTGTAGCTTTATGAACATCTAAATCCATCAGCGCTTTGCATACCTCTGTGGCTGTAAAGTTGATGTTCTCTAATACCGGCCCTTGAGCTTCTATCACTGCAGTCTGAGGGGGTGGGGTATTTTCTACTGTAAATACTGACTGAAACTCCTTGTTCAATTCTTTGCAGATCTCTTCGTCCGTCTCAGTGATGCTTCCATCCGCTCTCTTTAGCCTTAAAACCTGTTCTTTTACCTTCAGTTTTCCTCTGATAAAGCTGTGGAAAAGCTTGGGATTTTCTTTAGCCTTCCTGGTGATGTCCCTCTCATAATCTCTCTCTGCCTCTCTCCTTTTACTTAGGTAGTCATTTCTTGCTCTTTTGTAGGTTTGCCAGGCATTTATGTTTTTTCTCCTCCTATACCTTTTCCAGCATTTGTCTCTCCACTCCTTAGCTCTTTTACACCCATTATCGAACCATTTCTCTCTGGCATGAATTACACCTACTTTGGTGACAGGTATGCAGCAATCTACTATCTTCCCATATTTCTCACAAAAGATGTCATACATTTCTTGTACAGATTTGTTGTAAAATAAGGTTCTCCAGTCAATAACTGCAAAAAGCTCATTCATTTTGATGTAATCTCCTTTCGGATAGTTCCTCCTCATGTCCTCAGTGCCTCTACTCTCAGGAAGAATGTCTTCAATGCTATACTCCATCAACAACACACAGTGGTCGCTCTTTCCAATTGGTGGTTCATACTCAATATTTTCAATATCCAACACATTATCTGTGAACACCAGATCAAGTAGTGATGGCTCATCCCCACCCCTGGCTCTTGTTGGTTCCATTACATGTTGGTGTAGGAAATTCCCTTGTACGCAATCTAGGAATCTTGCCCCAAATGAGTCCTCACCACTGTGTGGGTCAAGATTTATCCATTCTATCTCTTTATGATTAAAGTCTCCCATAATCAAAATCCTACATTTTTTCTCCCGCGCCATGTTAACAACTGAGTTTATGACTTCAATCGTACCTATATGACTTTCCTCATAAATTTCAAGCCTATTTTGGTTCCTTGGTGGGTTGTATACAACAGTTATTATAATGCTCTCTGACCCAGTATTTATGCGAGCAACAAGAAATTCCCTGAACTCACTTTCTATAGCCAAGTTTATTTCTTCAACTTGAATCCTCTCACTTATGAGCAGTGCTATCCCTCCACCAGTCCTCTCAGATCTTTCGACCCTTAGTATTCTGAAGCCCTTAGGAAAAACTGTGACACTGTTTATGTCCTCACTCAACTTAGTCTGTGTGTGTGTGTGTGTGTGTGTGTGTGTGTGTGTGTGTGTGTGATCAGATAAACACATTATCATATGTGAAAATATAAAACATTTTACCCCTGGCCAGGATTAGAACCTAATACACATCATCAATATGCCATGTGCTACAAACCAAACCACCTTCGGTAGTGTAGTTGTTAGTGCTTTGTCACACAGATGAATCCTGTCCAGGGCTAAGATGTGTGATATATATATATATATATATATATATATATATATATATATATATATATATATATATATATATATATATATATATATATATATATATATATATATATATATATAGTGTGTGTGTGTGGTGTGTGTGTGTGTGTGTGTGTGTGTGTGTGTGTGCGTGTGTGTATGGTGGTGTGGGTTGGGGGGTTATGGTCTGATATATGGGGTACGTAACTGGCTTACGTCCGATGTGTCCTCAAGCGCAAAATGAGGCAGCACTTTAAAAAAAGAACTTGAAGATGACTTGTAGGAAAACAACAGGTGTTGGGGGTTGCAGGGTGGTCTGCACGGATTCTCTATGGTATTGGATGGGTGATTTGATGCATGGCCTGCATGGGGAGCGGGTTGCTCTGTGAGGAGTGGTAGGGGAAGCGTTGTAAATGATTAGGTAGGGGTTTCTTGTGGGATGTAAGGAGAACTCTAATGGAGGTGCAGTGGCCGGTGGGAGGAGAAGGGAAGGGGGGAACGAAGGGGGAAGAGGGAAGGGTGAAGAAGGAGGAAGAGACTTTTGAAGAGATCGTGAGAGTATAGGGACCGTAAGTGCAGTATGCCTATGGGAGGGGGTTGTTGGGGATGATATGGGGAATGTCAAAGAGTTAAAGGGTACAAAAAGGGGCCCATAGAAGGGTTAGTATTTAATTTTTAGCTTCTGGTGTACTTCTTGAAGATATCAGAGAGAAAAAAAGAAAAAATATTCACAATTCACATTTTCTTATTCTGTTTTGTATTTTCTTGTTGCCTTGTGTTTCATTTTGAATATCATATATATATATATATATATATATATATATATATATATATATATATATATATATATATATATATATATATATATATATATATTACAATATGTACAGTGCTTGGATCCCACCAAAGAGGTTACGATCCTATTTCTACTGTCAAAGTAACCTCGTCCTGTTTATCTACCCTGGGACCACTTGGGGGAAAGCAGGGCAGTGTAATGGGGTTCTTCGTTTGCTTGCCCTATGTCAGCTCAGCAGGCTCAGTGAATACACCAGTAGCTAGGACGCTGTGTGGCCTATATTGGAACAATGTCTTTGAAATCTCATATTTTTGACAGAGATACAATTGCTAATCTCATAAAGAGAATGCATTTTAGAATTTGTAATTGTTCTGCCTTTAGTGGTTGCATTAGATGATTAACTGAAATCGGCAGTGAAAGGTATTGAGGTTGTCTCAGTTTATTTTACCTTCGTTATCGGTTTCCTCACCTGCGTTCATCTGATTACTTTTTTTTCCATATCTCGCTATAGATATTTTTTTCTGTCTTCTAATCAGTCTGTTCCATTTGTCCTTACCATTTTGTACTGTATTTTTTCAATACTTGGTCTAGCAAATACTTTTGCAGCCTTACTGATTTATTCATGTAATGATGGATGTATATGTATGAATGTACAGATCTTTCATTGTATTTGGTAGAGAATAGCGTACAGTATATTACTTCGTTTCTTGAATGATAGATAGTGAGGACTCTTCCCTCAGAAATCATATTATTCTTCTGTGTTACCAAGGTTACTTTTTCCTCCTCTGCCTCTTTTTAATTGTTTTTGTTTTCCTTTTTTTTGGTGTACGTATTGAGTACAGTACTAATCAATGCACCTATGAAATACATACTGTACCTTATACCTACATTTTGGGTATTTTAAGTGTTTATAAGTATTTGTTGCATGATAGCTGCAAATCTGTATATTTTTAGATTATTTTTTTTTTTTGCTATACATGGGGATTAACTCATTGGTCTGTGTCTGCGTTGCCTTGAAATGTTTCATACTGGCAGCCAAGCCTGTTTTCATCATGGAAATATTTTGTCGTAGAATCTCTCTTTAGGGCCAGCAATAAGGGTGATTTTCGCTCGGGTGCTCTTGCAATATCCTGTGTGCAGCAGGAGATTGTTTCAATATGGCTGCGTGTTGTATACTTATGACTCTAATCCAGTCTCTCTTTCTAGCTTGTAATGAACAATCGGAGGCTTTGATGTTATTCATGAAGAAATTCTAAAGATATATGACAGTAGGTTAGCTATTAGAGAATAGGCTTCAGGTTATACACTTTCATGTCAACACTGAAGTATCGGTAAGAAAATGTAATAACTTTCAAACTTTCACTGGAGAGTAATATTTTTACATCAATCGATTCCCTAAGCGTCCTTCCAAAATATTGATGTTTCCATTCCAATGGATAAAACATTCAAAATATTCATACAACAAAAAATCTTACTTACAACTCGTAAGCTCCTTTCTCCATTGTAAATGTACTTTTATTCTCAGTTTGATTTCACAGATGGAATCGTCTTACAAAATTCATGGTTAAGGCAGTATTCTGTACATTACTTTTTGCTGTAGATTACTTCTTGCTCTCATTACAACTGCTGTTCCTCTGCACACCTCAGGCAATTGCACACATCTGTTTATATGGACTCTATCACTGCAAATAATATGTGGAAAACACTCGTTGCCATCCTTCTAACACTTTAGGGACATATTTCTATAGTTTATAAGACTGGAGGAAACTGAAAATACAAAAAACACTGTTTTTTTGTATGAAATTGGATACCTTTGATATAGAGACTTAACGCCCTAAATGTTGCAAATATATTCTTATATGTAACTTTACTCTTGGAGGCACGTTAGAGTTAATATGTAAACCCATGAATAAGAATATAGGTAATATTAACAAATGTTTAATATTTTTCTGGCTTTTAATGTTCCGGTTTTACGTCACGGACTCCCTTATCTACCAAGGGCTAGGACGGTTGCCTTCTTGCGAAGGACTTGTTTTGGCAGATGTAATCCTTACGCTGAGTGCATGCCCTTGCTAACCTCAGACCGTGACGGGGCGCGAACCCTCGACTTTTAATATATTGGTAGAAATGTTTTGTTTGGCGGTGTAAGCCCAGAGACTTTTTCCTCCATTCTCTAGAGACGCCCTGAGAAAAAGAAGGTGAGGTTGCTTGTGTCCCTCGAGTAGTAGCCCAAATCATCTTATCCGGTTCAGTGATTTCTTTGTTAATGTTTGAAGTCACTTATAGTGCAGGATCATAATATGCTTAGGCTGTGATAAGGGAAGATTTTTTATTTTTGACAGTTCTAAAGGAGGAAATCCTAAAACCGATGGTAATAATAATTAATTTATAATAATAATAATAATAATAATAATAATGATAATAATAATAATAATAATAATAAAACTATTGGATAAAAGAGACTTTGAAATTCTGCTATCGTTGTGTGTGCCATGGCTTTGCATTACAGTTGATTGTGGCATATTCTTTTTTAAGTTATTCAAGTAAGATCTCTCTCGTATTCCATTTGTGGATTACTGAACTTGATACGTCTCTCAAGAGTATAATTTCATGCAACTTTAAATATACTTTATTTTTAATTTCAGCATATCTTGTGCTTTTGTCCTCGCGTTGTTCTCATGTATTATTTACATTACGTATACATATTACGTATTACGTATATATATTACGCATACATATTACATTACGTATACATGTTAAGTATGATTGCAGAGTTTCTTCTATTAAAAAAATTCAATGAGAAATTTACCTAAAGTGAGGTACGTACCATTTTTTTCTTAGACATTAATAACTTCTGACGCAATTGTAAGGCTCATCGATCCCATTCGTAAGAGTAAACACAATGGTAACAATTATTCCTTTATTCATTTTTCGGAACACGAATTTGCTTTGAATTCCATTTTTCTTTATAACTCGTCTATTCTCTCTGTCATTCATCTTTCTATCTATTACGTGCGTTTTATCTCCTCTTCTTTCGGTCTCTTTTCTTTTGTTCTTAAAATATTTCATTATTCTCTGTACTCTCCTCCCCCCAGTTGTACCGCGCATGATTTTTTTTTTTTTTTTTTTTTTTTTTTTGAGATATGGTTTGGTGTCCTTTAACTTCGTTGAATTCGAGAGAATAATGGGTTGGGCTTTGCCCTTGAGAGATTTGGTTGAAATAAAGTTTCATCATTAAATATTGTCATCAGCGTAATGCATCGATATTAGTCTTCTCCTTGAACCTAAAATGTACTTTTCACCAGTGTTTGTCGTTTGTATTATGATATCATTGGATTAATATTATTTGGTTTGCTATTACGTTGTACATTGCCAATATTCTATGTAGTATTCTTCGGTAAAAATGACACCTGCTCTCCGCTGGCTAATTGAGAATACATACGTACATATATGTAACAAGAAATACTTTACAGCAATTGAGGATGCAGTTTTTATCTTGTTTAATCCGCTTGTTCTTTGCAACTTTTATATTTTTGCTGGTATAAATATCAGATAAACTTTCTAGATATCTCTTTAGGGGGAAGTAAGAACCTTTGCTCTGTCTTGTATGCGTTTATTGCCATATGCTCTTTCCACAGTCTATATACGATCATAGTATATGAGTATTGGTGAACAAGACCAGTAGGTAAATTTTATGTTCTTACAAAGTGTGGGTCATATAGTGAGCGGGAAATGGATACACGAAAAAAAAAATGTGTAAATTTTTTCATCTGTGAACTGCTAAAATTGTAAGCCACGATAATTATTTGATAAGTTTGATTGCTCAGGGAATCTTTTATATTTTAAAAAGCTGGGAAAGATCCGAGTGAACATAAAATAGAGATAATAAAGTAATTCGAAAAAATTAGGACAAAAAGATTTCTTGAATAACCATATATTAATGTTCAAGCGGGTATTTTAGAGTGGGTAGAATATGTTAGTTGATTGAAAAAGAAAAGGTAGGAGTAGTAATTGTAGTAGACACATTATTTGCTTATGTTATCAAATGCATGTACTCGTTTAGTCACATGCTTGTTATATATATATATATATATATATATATATATATATATATATATATATATATATATATATATATATATATATATATATATATATATATATATATATATATATATATATATATAGGTAATGTGCGTACACTCCAGCAGTTTATCACTATTCTTATTTATGTTTCCGCACTTATTTACACCTGCCATTACGTAAGGGGGCAGCGGCAACAACGACGAAAACAAGAGGCAGGCTGACAGTCGCCTTGGCGGAGCGAAGGCAGAGCTCTTTTATTTATGAGTGTTTGTGCAAGTGGTTTTTGGCGAAGGTCAAATGGGATAGACAAACACTCTCACAAAGGCTTCTCCTCTTTTCTTCTTACTCTAGTTCTTTTCCTCATGGCCTTCCTTCCTTCCACCCACTCCACCACCTACCTTCATCATCTTTGTCTTTTGTCTCCGCCCTCTCTACATACCCCCCTTCCATTTATTTCTTCCCAACCCCCTTCAGAGACCCGTAGACGCACACGCACACGCACACGCACACCTATGCACGTACACCAATGCCAAAAGAACTAGATCCGCCTCCGTGCTGTGCGCACTTGAAAGCACCCGCCTGATGTAAGGGGCCTTCCTACACACCCTATATTTACCTGTATGAATAGTTGCTATGGCAGCATACCTGGCCTTTTCTGTTTCTCCCCCCCCTACCCCCTGCTTAACTTGTAATTTAGAGATTTCCTTCTCTTAGTTTTAATCTATATATAGATCCGCTTTATTGTTTGATTATATATATATATATATATATATATATATATATATATATATATATATATATATATATATATATATATATATATATATATATATATATATATATATATATATATATTATATATATATATATATATATATATATATATATATATATAAACAGTGAGCATAATACAGTATTTTGCATATTTCTTCAGATACACACAGCACAGACATGTACGCTTATACACTCATATTTGTATATGTTTCATGAATACTTTTTTCAACTTTCATGGCGGTAGTAGAACAAAAGAAGCTATATTAGTCTACGATATAAAATGCGTTGTTTTGAGGACGAAATAATTTTGGTTTCTAGAATATAACAGTATACTGATTTTATATCCAAGGCTTTCCACTAAACAAACTTGAGAGACTGGTTCAAGATTCAATCTTTTAGCTTATTGGTTTAGAATATTATCATTTCAGATGATTAAGCTGCACAGCAATCCTTTGTGAGGAATACTTACTACTCTGCTGGTAAAAATAGAATCAGTTGAAAAAAAAGTATGAGATTGCGGATTTCATGACTGTGTGGCAGACTAGGTCATGAGGATAATTTGAACGATGATAGAATTATCATAACGAATTCGCTAATTCAGAACAAACTACTGAGCAATAGTATTAATTTTCTTTTTTATCAAACCATAGCATAGCATAACGCTTAGCATTTGAGCACTTGGGGGTCACGGACTGAGGTTAGTAAGGGCATACATTCAGGGTAACGATTACATCTGCCAAAACAAGTCCTTCGTAAGAAGGCAACCTTCCTAGCCTTTAGTATAGAAGGGAGTTTGTGACGTAAAACCGAATCCATCCATTTGAGCACATTGGGGGGGGGGGCATTGATTTCATGCTTATAAAAATGATCATGTTAGGACTCTTAATCATTATTGTGTGAGATGTTAAGCAAAAGTAACATTTATTTTTAGGATAAGCTTTGGTACCAACATAATCAAATCTTTTATTGGTTTCGATCAAGTCATAACGCAATACTGAAAAACAGTATTTAAAAAAAAAAGGCGACGGAGAAGTAACGCGTTCCTTTTTATTGGAATCTCTTTCCAAACTGTTGTTCCGGTTTTACGTCACGGACTCCCTTTTCAACCAAGGGCTAGGACAGTTGCCTTCTTGCGAAGGGCTTGTTTTGGCAGATGTAATCGTTACCCTGAGTGCATGCCCTTGCTAACCTCAGACCGTGACGGGGCGCGAACCCTTGACCTGACGCCTCAGAGTCGCAGACGCTACCGATTGAGCCACGGCGACTACTAATCTCTTTCCAAACTGATTTGGGTTCATTTCCCCTGCTTTGAAACCGTCGCCGCGATTGAACTTGCTTGCTAATTATAGAGGCTAGATAAGTGGAGAAACCAACACCATATACAATAGAAGTAAATTCTCGTTTGAAGACGTAATTCAAGCACAGTATGTCTTTTTAAGTGTCGGTCTTCCTTTTATCTTGAGAATTCTTGAAATACTATATGAAGTACTTGTATGTCGACTTAGGTAATAGAACAAGTGATTTCACTGAGGTCCTCTCAGTGTTATAGTCTCTCAAGTGGGGGTGTCCAAGTGTGCGCAAATTGGATATCACAGGGAAATAGTTTGAAATGTGTGATAAGTTCTTTCATGAACTCAATACCACTCTTTCAGGTTTCACTTTGTCTGCAGTCTCATGCATATACTTCAGACGTTAACAAATACAGCGTAGGTAAGATCTGATTCATGGTTAGTTTTTTTTTTATGATTGTGACACCAGGACAGGCCAAAAAAAAAATAGTTATGAATTCAAGACTAGTTTTGTAAGTCTGAGGCTTTTTGTTGATGGATATTTTTATTATCATTTTCTGTTAAAACTCTCAGGGAGATTTATACTGCTATTTGCTAATGTATGTGAAAAAAACGGACTCCATCTTATATTGTACATATTATCGATTTGAACATTCTACCTTTAGAGGCAGGATCATATCTTTCTATAAGAGTGTTATATAATTAACTTTCAGTTTATTCAAAACGCTTCTAAGAAAAATGTCTTGAATATTGTCAGTTTATGAACTACTATTACCCACTTTGGATATATATATATATATATATATATATATATATATATATATATATATATATATATATATATATATATATATATATATATATATATATATATATATATACTCACTAAAGCAAAACTATCCATATAACAATTGGCTTCTAACTACAAGACACAATTTTTTTTTTTTGTATGTTGGTAATGTTGTTCTGAGTTGTTCTCCAATATAATAATAACCTCTAGAAGGGGGGGGGGAGGTACCATAAGCTTTAAAGTGGTTAACTCTTTTGATTCCTTGCCTTTGGTAGTTTACACGTTTTGTATAATTGCAATATGACCTTGTAACTTTTTGACGACTGAAGTTGTAATTGTAGTCATTTTACAAAACCAGACTACCTATTTACACACACACACACACACACACACACACACACACACACACACACACACACACACCTTGCATATTTAGTTTTTTAAGATTATTGGCAACTTTTTTGTCATTAGAGAATACTCATCACTATGGGAGAAGGTCCTTGTTGCTATGGGGTCTACTTCAAGGCCATCATGACATATGACGACAAATCATGTTTTGTGTGTGTGTGTGTGTGTGTGTGTGTGTGTGTGTGTGTGTGTGTGTGTGTGTGTGTGTGTGTTCTATGAATACGTTGCATTTTATTGTGATCACCAGTGCCTTTTCTATGATATTTAATGGAACTAAAATTTTGCAACTAAATTTACTAAATTTATTTGGGAGAGGCAAGAGTAAGTTTAAAACTTTGACTGTAAAATATATTTTAAAACTTTTCAAAGTAAATCCATCTTAGGATGCACTTTAACCTTATGAAGAGTTCCAAGGTCAATTGTTTTAGAGTTATGATATGAAGTAGTTGTTCTGTTTAATCACATTTATAGTGTTCACGTGTTTTGCAAAACTATTTTATAATATATTAATTACTGATCATGGGGCCACACAGAGATGTAGTCAGAAACATTATATTATACAAGTGAATTTGATTTGAAGTTATGCACAATCAGAATTTGTTGACTATAATCAAGCAGTCTCTTGCCAGATGAAGTAATATCTACATTTTACTCCAAAATTCATCTGTGTATGTAATATTACACATTGCTTTTTATTTTTTTTATTTTTTTTTACTGCTGTCAGTGCATGAAATATATTTTTTCTCTGTGTGTGTGGATGCATTACAACCAAGTTATCTCAACTATATAACGCAGCAGACGTCATTCTCTCTCTCTCTCTCTCTCTCTCTCTCTCTCTCTCTCTCTCTCTCTCTCTCTCTCTCTCTCTCTCTCTCTCTCTCTCTCTCTCTCTCTCTCTATCCCAAGATTAGTTCTATTTTCCATTATAGACGAATTTAAAGTGCAGTATGGGATGCATTTTTCTCCCTTGATTTCGAAAAAGCTTTTAAAGTTGTTTATGTTCCAGGCATGCGCAGGCAAAGCAACAACACTTATACTAAAACACTTTTATCCTCCTTTTTATATTTTGCATCGAAAATGACTTGGGAAATACGCGAATATTTACACAGCTTTAAAGATTTCGCAGCAGAATACCTCTTTCCGTCATTTTACCGCGAAATAAGTATACAATCTTCCAATATGCTCTTTTAGATTCAACTGGCAGTAGAGCCGCTTCCAGCAGCCTTTCTTCATAGCTGTGGTAATGCGATTGCAAGACTCATTTCTATAGAGGTTATACTCTGATAATATATGTGCATGTGAATTGTGTGTTGGTGTGTGTGTACTCTTCCTACAGCACAGGTACTATATGTTTGAGGTTTATTAAATTGTACATCTTAGGAGTTCAGGACTTTACAAGCATTCCCAATTTATTCGCAATATCTGTGTAGCAGATAGATAGATAGATAGATAGATAGATAGACGAACGGACGGATGGACGGACAAACGGACAGACAGACAGACAGAGACAGATAGTCAGACAGAATTTTGAACAAATTATCAACACTATATTTTAGTCTGCATATTTCATCCATTTTTTTTTTAATTATCGCAATTAACAAATGCAGCCATTTCTTCATCTTGTCTGAATGTTTCTTAGTATGTCACGTCCCTTGATTCACAATCACACAAAGGAATAAGTCATTCTTTTCCTTGCGTGTACTTTGATGGATACCCTTTGATCTTTAACGTTTTGTGTTTTAACTATTCAGTCAAATATGGAGGGTTCATATAGTCAGGCTCTTCAAAGTGATTGTATTATTTTATATTTGAGGACCTTTCTGAAGACGAATGAGCCCTTGGTGTACTTAGGCTCCAAGGTATTCCATGTTTATGCTTTGAAGACATAGCAGTGCAAATCGCAATACATAGAATTTTGTTTGGTGATACTGGCTGATATTAGTCTTTCTATATTTTTTCTTACTCTCAGAGGGAATATAATCTAATAAGATAATCCAAGGATAGGGAGAATACTCACTGTAAATAGATATATATATGGTGGAAGAATATACTGAATATAATCTCAGGCAAGGTAATATTTTATAACAAAGAAAAATACGGTAAAAGTGTTGTATGCTTTTTTCATCTGTGACTCAGGTTGAACTCGTACTTACTCGGCTGCCCAAAAGGAGCAAATTTCACATTATGTAAGTTGAACCTCCTCACCCTCTCATTATCCGCCTAGAAATAATGCCTTCGTCTGGTACTACTTAGTTTTGGTATTCTAATAAGCCCCGTCACGGTCTGAGGTTAGCAAGGGCATGCACTCAGGGTAACGATTACATCTGCCAAAACAAGTCTTTCGCAAGAAGGCAACCGTCCTAGCCCTTGGTTGAAAAGGGAGTTCGTGACGTAAAACCGGAACCAATTCTAATAAGTCTCTATGGAGAGAGAGAGAGAGAGAGAGAGAGAGAGAGAGAGAGAGAGAGAGAGAGAGAGAGAGAGAGAGAGAGAGAGAGAGAGAGAGAGAGAGAGAGAGAGAGAGAGGTAAAAGTGAACTTCAAATCCCTTTTCCATCAATCATCATCATGTAACACAGCAAGCAACAGAGCGTGTTCCAACCACACCAGAGCGCTGATGAAGAGTTCCTTCTCATTGCAGGAGGCTGAAATATGAGTTCTCTTCTCCACCGACCATAATCAGCCAGGCCCTCTCATTTATCTCCTAAGCCCATCCTTCGTGATTAGTATTCTTTAGGTCAAGATTTATTCTTCCTTTGACTCCTGAGAGCGCGAAGAACTTGAGAGAATATCTTCTAACTCTTCTGTTTCTTTTTGGATGTTATCTTTGAAGCAAGATATCGCCTAATGATGAAATCTAGATAAACATTCATTAAAACTGAACATTTCATATTTTTCTTAGTTGTTTTCTTGGTGCCCTTGTCTGATGAGGGCAATTTTAATATTTCAACTGTCCCGGTGTCACACTCATAAAAAATAGGTAGTTTTGGTTTGTGTAGTAGCTTTCAAATAAGTTGTTAAGTATTTTAACACCACTTTCTCTCTCTCTCTCTCTCTCTCTCTCTCTCTCTCTCTCTCTCTCTCTCTCTCTCTCTCTCTCTCTCTATATATATATATATATATATATATATATATATATATATATATATATATATATATATATATATATATATATATATATATATATATATATATATTAATAACACTGAATATATGTATATATGGTTGCTTATCTTATATTTCTAAGTTTTTAATTGGGATTTTTTTTTAAATTATTATGGCAGTATCTATTTGAATCTGTCAATAGGAGAGCCTGATTATTACATACCTGTAGTTATAATCTTATTTTCACTTTGGGTGTATGAGACAGGAACTCCGTGATGCCCCAATCCAGTGCAAGCAGACAATGGAAGAAGACTCTGCATTGTCCCATAGTTCAGTCACTGGTTCGCTCGAGCAAGTTTCTTTGTTCATAGCCACAAAGGCATCACTTGCAAAATCAACTTCCACCCCCTCCCTCCCTCCATCTTACCCCCTCCCTCCTTCCCCCCTATATTTTTTTTTCTCTGCACTCACTATAGACTGACCCTCTCATGGTGCTGATCTGTTCAAGGCATTGCAGTAACAATCACGTTGGATACATATGGAGATGGTTTACATAACTAGGACTTTGTAATATACTGTTATTCATGTAATTTAATAACAGAATTTACCAATGCAATTGTGTTCATTTAATAGTCACTTCTTGAACAATGCCAGTCTTGTAACGAAACCCATTATATTGTGTTGTCAGAATTATGCGTGATACAATTATCATATACTTCATACTATATTTACTCGTAGTATTAAATTTTCTTAATTATCATATATATGTAGTAGGATGGCCTATGACATCAGCCGTCCATTGTGATAGTACGATTGTAGGGCCTTTTGGACTTAAATAGGACTGTCCAGGACAGTTCAGTGTCAATTCTTCCTTCAGTTACGGTTCTTTTTCTAGGTCTACAGCAACACCGAATATTCTTTGATATCTGTTTCACATCTCTTATTATCCCATCACATCTGACAAGTCACAGCACTCCCCATCTCTGTTCCTCTTTATTTGATGTTTTCCTCGTTACAAGACCCGATGAGGACAGATTTGTATCTATATATATATATATATATATATATATATATATATATATATATATATATATATATATATATATATATATATATATATATATATATATATTTAGCCCGTCCTGGTGTCACAATCATTCATATATATATATATATATATATATATATATATATATATATATATATATATATATATATATATATATATATATGTGTGTGTGTGTGTGTGTGTGTGTGTGTGTGTGTGTGTGTGTGTGTGTGTGTGTGTGTATGTGTGTGTGTGTGTGTGTGTGTGTGTGTGTGATTACCTAATTGTGATTACCTAAGTGTGTTTACGGGAAAGAGCCCAAAGCTCGTATCTTCCCGTCTCCTCATCGGTTCCATTTTTAGACTTAGTGAAACTTATCGTACCTGTCCTTAAAACTATGGATTGAGATAGCATTAACTACCTCCTCGCTTAGCGAATTCCAATTATCAACTACTCTTACACTGAAAAAGTATTTCCTTACATCCTGCAAACAAGTTTTCTTACCAAACTTCAAACTATGACCTCTAGTTCTAGAGCCAGCCATATCGAAATATCGATCCCTATCCACTCTATCATAACCATGAAGGAATTTAAAGACTGTCACCATATCCCCCCTTACTCTTCTAGCTTCGAGTGATGGCAAGTCTAATTCCCTCAGCCTCTCATCATAACTGAGATTGCGTATTTCTGGCACCAGTTTCGTGGCATGTCTTTGAACTTTTTCAAGCTTAGCTATGTGCTTTTTCAAGTGCGGATTCCAAAAGGGGGCTGCATATTCGAGTTTTGGCCTCACATAGGTTACATAAATATTTCTGAACATTTCCTTGTCCATGTGCCTGAAGGCTACCCTTACATTTGATAAGAATGCATATGCTGCCCTTACTACGCCATTTATATGTATTTCTGGAGACAAATCTGCCAGTATGTTTACTCCTAGATCTCTCTCATTTTCTGTCTCTTGAAGTTGTACTCCAGCCACCGAGTAGTCAAGCTTGGGCCTTCTTGCACTTGTACTCATTCTCATTACCTTACATTTTGAGGTATTGAATTTCATTAGCCACTTTTCTGACCACTCATGCAGATTATTTAGATCCTTCTGAAGTTCTCTACCATTGTTCTCGTTTTTTACTTTCTTCACAATCTTTGCATCATCTGCAAACATATTCATGAATGAATTTACAGACTCTGGTAGGTCATTTACATATACAAGGAACAAAAGTGGCCCTAAAACTGAACCCTGTGGAATTCCACTACTAACTCTTCTCCATTCAGACACTGAGTGTCTTACTCTAACCCTCTGTTCCCTTCCTTCTAAGTAAGTTTTTATCCATTCCAAGACATTTCCACCTATTCTAGCCATTGATTGCAGCTTCCTAATAAGTCTCCCATGTGGAACAGTGTCAAACGCTTTCTGGAAGTCTAGGAATATGCAATCTGCCCAGCCCTCTCTTTCCTGTAAGATTTGGCTTACCTCATCATAAAATTCTAATAAGTTTGTTACTGTTGATCTTCCTTCTCTGAAGCCATGTTGCTTCACTGACAAAAAGTTGAAGGATTCCAAGTGAAGAGAGATATGTTTCCTTAGTAGTTTCTCCATAACTTTGCAAACTATGCTGGTCAAGGAAACTGGTCTATAGTTCAGAGCCGTATCCCTCCTTCCCTTTTTGAAGATAGGTATCACATTTGCTTGTTTCCAGCATCTTGGAATCTCCCCCGACTCCAGTGACTCCTTAAATATGATACTTAGTGCCACTGATATTGTGTTTGCGCATTTTTTAAGCACATGAGGGGATATGTCATCAGGACCTGTAGCTTTATGAACATCTAAATCCATCAGCGCTTTGCATACCTCTGTGGCTGTAAGGTTGATGTTCTCTAATACCGGCCCTTGAGCTTCTATCACTGCAATCTGAGGGGGTGGGGTATTTTCTACTGTAAATACTGACTGAAACTCCTTGTTCAATTCTTTGCAGATCTCTTCGTCCGTCTCAGTGATGCTTCCATCCGCTCTCTTTAGCCTTAAAACCTGTTCTTTTACCTTCAGTTTTCCTCTGATAAAGCTGTGGAAAAGCTTGGGATTTTCTTTAGCCTTCCTGGTGATGTCCCTCTCATAATCTCTCTCTGCCTCTCTCCTTTTACTTAGGTAGTCATTTCTTGCTCTTTTGTAGGTTTGGCAGGCATTTATGTTTTTTCTCCTCCTATACCTTTTCCAGCATTTGTCTCTCCACTCCTTAGCTCTTTTACACCCATTATCAAACCATTTCTCTCTGGCATGAATTACACCTACTTTGGTGACAGGTATGCAGCAATCTACTATCTTCCCATATTTATCACAAAAGATGTCATACATTTCTTGTACAGATTTGTTGTAAAATAAGGTTCTCCAGTCAATAACTGCAAAAAGCTCATTCATTTTGATGTAATCTCCTTTCGGATAGTTCCTCCTCATGTCCTCAGTGCCTCTACTCTCAGGAAGAATGTCTTCAATGATATACTCTATCAACAACACACAGTGGTCACTCTTTCCAATTGGTGGTTCATACTCAATATTTTCAATATCCAACACATTATCTGTGAACACTAGATCAAGTAGTGATGGCTCATCCCCACCCCTGGCTCTTGTTGGTTCCATTACATGTTGGTGTAGGAAATTCCCTTGTACGCAATCTAGGAATCTTGCCCCAAATGAGTCCTCACCACTGTGTGGGTCAAGATTTATCCAATCTATCTCTTTATGATTAAAGTCTCCCATAATCAAAATCCTACATTTTTTCTCCCGTGCCATGTTAGCAACTGAGTTTATGACTTCAATAGTACCTATATGACTTTCCTCATAAATTTCAAGCCTATTTTGGTTCCTTGGTGGGTTGTATACAACAGTTATTATAATGCTCTCTGACCCAGTATTTATGCGAGCAACAAGAAATTCCCTGAACTCACTTTCTATAGCCAAGTTTATTTCTTCAACTTGAATCCTCTCACTTATGAGCAGTGCTATCCCTCCACCAGTCCTCTCAGATCTTTCGACCCTTAGTATTCTGAAGCCCTTAGGAAAAACTGTGACACTGTTTATGTCCTCACTCAACTTAGTCTCTGTAATTGCTACTATATCTGCCTTACTGTTGTGAATCCTATCTTTTAATTCTACTGCCTTACCAGCTAATCCATCAGCATTTGTGTATAACAATCTTAATGAGGCCCCATCCCCTGATCTTCTGTCATTATCTTCTTTATCTCCCCTTTGTCTGGAAGTATTCTGTAACAAAATTTTTTTTTCTCTTCTTCATTTCTTTCATCATTTAACCTTCTTGCCTCTTGCAACAAGTTTTTGATCTTTCCCATCTCTTCCTGTGTTCTGTATCGTCTAATGAACACTTCTTTGCATTCTTGAAGGTCTTTTAGACTTTTTTTTCTCAACAATATTTCCCTACATGTTTCCCCTCTCTCAAAGGTTACTTTTGTTGGTCTCGGCTTTCCTTCCCTCGAATATTTACCTAGTTGGTGTATGTTTACAATATCCTCAGGACCACATACTACTCCAAGCTTTCTTATCAGGTCTACAACGCTAGCTTTATTTTCTTCAAGTCTCCTCTGCCATGTTGGCTCCTGGGATTCACTTATGCCTGAGATTACCACTGTCTTCTCCTTATCAAGTGCCTGTCTGATGAGTGGGTTTGCCCTTTCCATCACAACGTCTTTCATTTTTTCGATTACTGTCTCTTTATAGTCAACTGTTTGTATGTTTTCCAGTGCCACCACCTTTACAGCCTCTTTTACTGCCACATTTCCCTTTAGTGCATCAGCAAAGGACGTTTTCATGGCATCATTTTCCATATTCAGCTCCTGGAACTCTTTTCTGAACTGTTCAATGTTTTCTTTAATCTGAACATTCCAAGCAGCAATCTCGTCTCTCTCAGAAGAGAGCAGTGAACTAACATCTAATTCCTTTAGGTTGTCATTCAGCTGTTTGTTTTTATCTTCTTGTTTAGAAATTCTAGATTCTAGTTGACTCTTTTCCCCTTCCAGCTTCTTTATTCTTTTTTCTAGTTCCTTTCTCTCCTGCCCTTGTGCTTTATTTGCTTCCTCCAAAGATCTTATTTGTTCTCTGAGTGTTTCATTCTCTTTCATTTCTCCATCCATATTCCGAATTTTATCATCAAGGCTTATAACCATTTCCTCTAACTTCTTGATTCTCTGTTTAAGTCCTCTGATGACTACCCCTTCTCCCGACCCATGGGTGGGAGAGGTTTGGGACAGAGATGGCTTCATTTTTATGTTCTCCCTCTCACAGAATATAGAAAAAAGACGAGAAAGAGGAAAAAAAAATAGAAGAGAAAAACTTCTAATTTAGCTTCACACAGAATTTTTATATCTCCATATAAGTGCTATTTAGTGACTCAGTTTGTCTCCTTTCTGGTAACACACATCTTAACTTAAAAACTTGACCATGGTAATTTAAGTATAAAAAGAAAAACAAAAACAAAAGTCAAACCTGAAGGAAAATTCGAATTTGTGTTTGAGGTGGCACCCACCTGTTTCTGTTATATATTCTTCCTAACTGATAAACTGACTTGCTAACCAAGATATGTTATCACGGGATTAGACTTTACATTTAACTCAATATATATACAAAATAACAATATAGTAAAAGAGAAAGCTAAAAGAAAAACAAAAAAAATGAAGAAAATAAGACTGCTGTACTACTTGGCAACTTAACTCAGTACTGTTGACAGGTGGGTATTTGGTAATTTTTTTTTCTTTTATTATTCAATTTTTTCGTGTATCAAACTAACTAACTAGTTAATATAAATGGGAAGGATACTGATTTTAACAATATATAGAACCACAGGATCAGGTAAACGGCTTAAGAGCTTTCCCCAGTTTACACAAAAAATTAGGTAATGTGATGTGATGGCTCCACTTCTGGCAACTCTTCTAGATTTCCCTCAAGGCAGAACTGGACGGCAGCTTCTCTCTCTTCCTCACGAAAAAGTTCTCAATTTTTTTCCTTTAATATGAACAGTCTCGTCTTACAACAAATATAAGTTTTTGTACTCACAATACTCTGCAGGATTTCAGATTTATGGAAATTATGGTAAAGTTTTCCACTAAGCACTTAGTCACTCGAAACAGTTAAAAATTTAAGAGGAGCAATTCCGTGTGTGTGTGTGTGTGTGTGTGTGTGTGTGTGTGTGTGTGTGTGTGTGTGTGTGTGTGTGTGTGTGTGTGTGTGTGTGTGTGTGTGTGTGTGTGTATGAAATTTAATTCTGGAATATTTTAGATTTTCAAGGTTTTCCAATTATATTTGGGTTTGCAGTAATTCATTCAGGGAAGGCATCAATGTGCTTACATCTTTTGGTTGACTTTCAACATTGCTTTATATATATATATATATATATATATATATATATATATATATATATATATATATATATATGTATATATATATATATATATATATATATATATATATATATATATATATATATATATATATATATATATGTGTGTGTGTGTGTGTGTGTGTGTGTGTATATATATATATATATATATATATATATATATATATATATATATATATATATATATATATATATATATATATATATATATATATATATATACATACATATATATATATATATATATATATATATATATATATATATATATATATATATATATATATATATATATATGATAGAGAGGCAGCTATAGTGGCAGTGGGAGGGGTTCAAGGGCCAGTAATGGGAGATGAAAATGAGAGAGACATTACAAGAGAGGAGGTGAAAAGGGCAATGTATGAAGCGAAAGCAGGTAAAGCACCTAGCATGGATGGTGTGAGAGCGGAGATGTTGAAAGAAGGGGGTGTGACTGCATTGGAATGGTTAGTGAGAGTGTTTAATATATGCTTTATGTTGTCATTGGTGCCAGCGGATTGGGTGATTGCCTGTATAGTGCCCCTATACAAAGGTAAGGGAGATATGTATGAATGCAGTAATTTTAGGGGTATAAGTTTGTTGAGTGTGGTAGGAAAAGTGTATGGTAGGATACTGGTTAATAGGATTAGGGATAAGACAGAATATGTGATCGCGGAAGTGCAGAGTGGTTTTAGGAGAGGTAGAGGTTGTATAGATCAGATTTTTATAGTTAGGCAGTTATGTGAGAAATATTTAGCAAAGGGTAAGGATTTGTATTTTGCATTTTTGGATCTGGAGAAAGCATATGATAGAGTTGATGGAGAGGCTATTTGGAATGTTTTGAGATTATATGGAATCAATGGTAAATTTTTGCATGCAGTGAAGAGTTTGTATGAGGGTAGTAGAGCTTGTGTTAGGGTAGGGAATGAAGTGAGTGAGTGGTTTCCAGTGAGTGTGGGACTGAGACAGGGATGTGTGATGTCACCATGGCTGTTCAATTTGTATATTGATGGAGTTGTAAGAGAGGTGAATGAGCGAGTGCTTGGTCGAGGTTTGAGAATGGTAGATGGGGATGATAACGAGTGGGAGCTGAATCAGTTGCTGTTTGCAGATGATACTGTGGTGGTGGCAGATTCAGAGGAAAAGCTGTGTCAGTTACTGTCAGAATTTGGAATGGTGTGTGAGAGAAGGAAGCTGCGAGTGAATGTGGGAAAGAGTAAGGTTATGAGGTGTACAAGAAATGAGAATGGTGCTGGATTGAATGTTATGTTGAATGGAGAGACACTTGAGGAGGTTAATCAGTTTAAGTATTTAGGCTCGGTTATAGCTGCAAATGGTGGAGTGGAAGCAGATGTGTGTCACAGAGTGAATGAAGGATGTAAAGTGTTGGGTGCATTGAAAGGAGTGATGAAGAATAGAGGGTTGGAAATGAATGTTAAGAAAGTTTTGTATGAGAAAGTGGTTGTGCCAACTGTGATGTATGGATCAGAGTTATGGGGTATGAAAGTAAGTGAGAGACGGAAACTAAATGTGTTTGAGGTGAAATGCCTGAGGAGTATGATTGGTGTATCTCGATTGGATGGGGTTAGGAATGAAGTGGTGAGAGCAAGAACGGGTGTGAGGAGAGAAATTGCAGCCAGAGTAGATATGAATGTTCTGAGATGGTTTGGCCGTGTGGAAAGGATGGATGATGAAAGGCTGCTGAAAAAGGTGATGAATGCGAGAGTTGACGGGAGAAATGCTAGAGGGAGGCCTAGGTTTGGATGGATGGATGGAGTAAGGAGAGCCCTGAATGATAGGAGGATGGATGTGAGGGAAGCAAGCGAGCGTGCTAGGAATAGGAATGAGTGGCGAGCGATTGTGACGCGGCTCTGATTGGCATCTGCTGTTACCACGGGGCTGCATCTTACAGAGATAGCCCTGTGGTAGGGGCAGTAGGAGGAGCTGGCAGTTGTGAAGCGACACAGGTTGTGGAAGAGCCGGGAGGATGGGCTGTGGCACTCCAGCAGTGCCATCTGAACGGTCGCTAGCTCCCTCGTCATTGCCCATAGAGCAAAGTAATCCCCCTATTTGTTTTCCTTTCTTGATGTCGGCTACCCCCCAATTAAAGGGGGAAACTGCCAAGGTATATGTATGTATGTATATATATATATATATATATATATATATATATATATATATATATATATATATATATATATATATATATATATATATATACACATACTGTTGATATAGGTTCTTTAAAGAAATACAAGGTTCTGGCCTTAAAATCTATTATGAGAAAATATATTCATGTATTTATACAAGAGACTATATATATATATATATATATATATATATATATATATATATATATATATATATATATATACACACACACACAAGAGACTATGCTCAAGAGACTATACACCTGGGCAAATGGGAGAGGCACTAGACTTGCGTGACCGATAATCCAAGAGGCTGATACACGACTAACAGGGTCCAAGGCTGATATGCGACTGACTACATTACTTATGGCAATAAGCTTGAAGTAATGAATCCAACAAGCTGTTATGCTACAAAGCATCTCTTTCCCTGACTGTAACACTACCATATATTGTTCTAGGGCTCTAACAACCGAATTGATCTTCAGCTTGGTATTTTCTCGTGCCAAGGCCTTTATTGATGAAGGCAATTTTTGCCTGTCCTGGTGTCACACTCATAAAAAAAAAGCTATTGGTAAAATATACTAGCAAACAGGCGAGAGCGTAATTGGTCAACCTGTCTGTTAAAGGACCACTTTATGTTCATATATCCACACCTTCCTTCCTCCTTCACGCTCATAGTACCATTACGAGTGGACTTTCTTCTCCATGAGTCGAGCTGAACGACTTGGGACAGTAGGGGGATTATTTACAGGACTTTGCAATGCTGAGCAAGGACACAGGGACGTAGGGGAGAGGGTCATCACTAGGAGAGGCCACTGGATGGAGATGTCGACGATTTCACCACCAGACTCATCTGCTGGGAAGACGTAGCTCGTACTCCCTGGACCTGCCACAGCCCATAACTACTTTGATATTGTCTCAACGGCGTGACGTCGGGTCTTGAATTCGGATGCGCTTGCCAGGTTGACTGTGGGAATTATACTGGCGCTTGACTCGATCATTATAAGAGGCAGCTCGGTGGTCACAGTCCTCGGTCTGGGCTTGCAATTCCTTGGACAAGGACTCTGGGTGGGCCGGGACACAGGAGCAGAGGGGGCGGCCAAAAAACACCTGGGCGGAAGATCGACTTGCAGACATAAGGGTATTGCGTAGCTCTAGGAGACCACTGTCGAAGTCTTTACAGTCGATGTTTCCATTGGGAGCGTCTTAAAAATGAGGTGCTTTACCGACTTGACTGACACCTCGGCAAGTCCATTTGATTAGGGATAGTGGGGCGAGGACATCACATGGTGAACGCCCCAACATACCATGAAGTTTTGGAAGTCAGCGCTGTAAAATGGTGGGCCCTCATCGGTCCTTAGGGGGAGGGGAACACCAACTTCTCGGAATTATCTGCAGAACATCCTGATAACTTTTGAAGCCGTTGTGTTGGGTCTACATGGTAATCTGTCCGCAATTACCAGGAATGATATCCCTGCGACCTGGAAGAAATCAGAGTTGACAGACTCGGAAGGCCTTGTAGGGTGGTAGTCAGAACAAACACAGAAGCAGGTTCAAAGATGATCACTATCAAAGGGCCAACACTCTGGAATAATATTCCAGAGCATCTTAAAAATGCATCCTCCTTCATAGCTTTCAAAGGCAAACTATATAGTTTACTTTTGGACAAATAGTTGCTGCTCATTAAGAACTAATTATTCTCATTGTAAGGAAAACAAATATGGAAATGATGCCGATAATAATGATCCTGTATCTAATGTCATACTTACTACTTTATTATTAACATTATTGTTAACAGTTTTATTACAGCATTATTATTTTCTATGAAAGCTACACTTAATTTAACTATATGTATTACCCTCTTATTTATTAGTTTAATTACATTTCTACTTATAAGTTACTAGTAATGTTGAATAACCATTGTACAAAATGGAAATAAATGTTTGTTTGCTTGTTTGTTTGTTTGTTCGTATGTGCTGACAGTTACCGCGTGTCTTACTGGGAGAAGGGGAAGCTCTACATTGGTCAAAAGAGCTGTCTTGACGCTTGTCCTTTTTCTTGCAACATCTGTCGTAGTGGCCAGTCTTATTGCATTTGCAACATTGCACATCCTTGGCTGAACATTTAGGGGTTCTGGCACAGTCTCCCATATAGCCACACTTGGTACAGGGCCCATCAGCAGCAGGGCACCTTCCTGGGCCATACCGGCAGCTGCAGGACTGGCATGAAGAACTAAATGAAGATTGTGTCGGTGGAATCTGCTGGGAAGAGGCCATCATCTGCCGTCATTGTTCCTTCTTGTACGTAGCAACGGCATGTTGTTGACTCGGAGAACATGAATAGCTGAAATTGCATGAGCAGCTTCGAATGACCTAGAGCTTGTGATGAATGTGTGGAGGGATACAGCTGCATCGATAGATAAGGCACTGTACAAGGTCCTGATCTTTTACTTCCATCAGGATCACCATTTTCAATTGTATCTTGACACACGAAAGTGGAACACCAGAACGCAGGTCTACCTCTTCAGCCAAGATTTTGAGTAGAGCATAAAAGTTTGATGAAGGACTCACCGTCTGCTTGTATGCAGCAAAGTAGGTCACGACGTTAAATGGCTTTGTTCCTGAGATTCTTGAAGTGATCTTGCAAACAGCTGAGTACTTCGTCAACAGTGAGAGAAGTGTATGCATACATACATACATACATACATACAGACAGACAGACAGACATACAAACAGACATATATATATATATATATATATATATATATATATATATATATATATATATATATATATATATATATATATATATATATATTACGTTTTCTTATATTTTGTCAGAAATTTCTTCTTATCCTTGTAACACTTTTTTCACCCCCATTCATTGCGATAAAAGAAGGATTATGATGTGTCCGTCTGCCTCCAGCATCCAAGTACTACTCACATAAATGTTGACATGCAGATTAAACTACAGTAGTCATGTCATAAATTTAATTATGAAGTGTTTTAGAGTAAAGAGATTTAATATCAGAACACTTAGGATGCAATGACTTCATCCAGCTAAACCTCCTCTCACACCAGGTCATCAAATCTGTATTTATTGACAAGATTCTAGGTTGTTCAACGCCACCTTACGGAAGGCCTTGTATATATTTTCCTCTTTGTTTATTCTATTAAAGTTGTTTACACGCATATATTATGTCAGTGATCAAGTCAATTACTACGATTTTTCCTCTGCTTGGGAGTCTTCCCCTTGGAGGACTTTTTGTTTATCACCAGTCAAGTCCTACTGGTGCGCTTGTATCGGGTGTGAGTCTCTTTCAGTTTCCTTGCGCTTTTATAAAGATTACCTATCACAGACTTGAGACTGTGTGAGATTTTGTTATGTTTTGCACTCGGAATATCGTACTTACTCTTCACCGCCCTTGAGGAAAGATCTATAGAAGAAGGTGAAATGTTAATTAACTACACGCAGATTTTGAAATCGGATGCTCGATCTATACTTTCTTTGACACTGTCATCATTCAAAGCAGAATATTTCTGATATATTTGATATATGTCAGGACTTGAGAGGTTTATTAGTATAACCATCATGACTCCATGCATATATTATACCTGAGTATATATTTTCTTGAAATAGATTGGCATTTACTTTAGCTACATATATTAAGCATTTTCATTAGGTTTCTTAGCCTTTTCTTCTTTGGAATGCATTCTAGTCCTTAACAGGATTGAGGGATAGACATTTATTTTTTTTCTGTGAAAATGTAGAATAGAGGAATTTGAATATCCACGCTCTTTTAATGTGCCTGATTTGTGGCCTAGCATAAACATTATAATATATCAAATGATATTTGCAGGACTCCTTTCTAGTTCGATTTACTATAAATAGAGTTTTAAAGGAATTTGATTTTTGGGCAAAATATGCATAAGATTTTCTCACTGCTATTTTCAAACCTTTCAAAAACCTTCCACAAACATCTCTCTCTCAACTTGAAATCCAGATTTGATTGCATGAAACAGAATGTTTTTTATTAGGTGTTTGTTAAAAATTTATTGCAGGATTGATGCTCTCTCTCTCTCTCTCTCTCTCTCTCTCTCTCTCTCTCTCTCTCTCTCTCTCTCTCTCTCTCTCTCTTCCTCTCTCTCTCTCTCTCTCTCTCTCTCTCGTTATCTGCTTTGAAAATGACGCGTACGATATATATCTGCTTTCACGAAATATAGGCTTATTTCTCAACAAAAGAGAGAGGGCAAACTGAAAATTCCCTACTTATACACTGGGCACCCTTGGGCGTGATCTATACGTCAGAAAAATTATCGCTTAGAGTTACTAAAACTTTGAATGTAGTTTAATCGCTGAAATGTTTCTCTCTCTCTCTCTCTCTCTCTCTCTCTCTCTCCCCTCTCTCTCTCTCTCTCCTCTCTCTCTCTCTCT
>JAXCGZ010011367.1:132500-193100 GCA_037179515.1 Halocaridina rubra | reverse complement strand
TGCCATGAAAACGTCCTTTGCTGATGCACTAAAGGGGAATGTGGCAGTAAAAGAGGCTGTAAAGGTGGTGGCACTGGAAAACATACAAACAGTTGACTATAAAGAGACAGTAATCGAAAAAATGAAAGACGTTGTGATGGAAAGGGCAAACCCACTCATCAGACAGGCACTTGATAAGGAGAAGACAGTGGTAATCTCAGGCATAAGTGAATCCCAGGAGCCAACATGGCAGGGGAGACTTGAAGAAAATAAAGCTAACGTTGTAGACCTGATAAGAAAGCTTGGAGTAGTATGTGGTCCTGAGGATATTGTAAACATACACCAACTAGGTAAATATTCGAGGGAAGGAAAGCCGAGACCAACAAAAGTAACCTTTGAGAGAGGGGAGACATGTAGGGAAATATTGTTGAGAAAAAAAAGTCTAAAAGACCTTCAAGAATGCAAAGAAGTGTTCATTAGACGATACAGAACACAGGAAGAGATGGGAAAGATCAAAAACTTGTTGCAAGAGGCAAGAAGGTTAAATGATGAAAGAAATGAAGAAGAGAAGAAAAATTTTCGTTACAGAATACTTCCAGACAAAGGGGAGATAAAGAAGATAATGACAGAAGATCAGGGGATGGGGCCTCATTAAGATTGTTATACACAAATGCTGATGGATTAGCTGGTAAGGCAGTAGAATTAAAAGATAGGATTCACAACAGTAAGGCAGATATAGTAGCAATTACAGAGACTAAGTTGAGTGAGGACATAAACAGTGTCACAGTTTTTCCTAAGGGCTTCAGAATACTAAGGGTCGAAAGATCTGAGAGGACTGGTGGAGGGATAGCACTGCTCATAAGTGAGAGGATTCAAGTTGAAGAAATAAACTTGGCTATAGAAAGTGAGTTCAGGGAATTTCTTGTTGCTCGCATAAATACTGGGTCAGAGAGCATTATAATAACTGTTGTATACAACCCACCAAGGAACCAAAATAGGCTTGAAATTTATGAGGAAAGTCATATAGGTACGATTGAAGTCATAAACTCAGTTGTTAACATGGCGCGGGAGAAAAAATGTAGGATTTTGATTATGGGAGACTTTAATCATAAAGAGATAGATTGGATAAATCTTGACCCACACAGTGGTGAGGACTCATTTGGGGCAAGATTCCTAGATTGCGTACAAGGGAATTTCCTACACCAACATGTAATGGAACCAACAAGAGCCAGGGGTGGGGATGAGCCATCACTACTTGATCTGGTGTTCACAGATAATGTGTTGGATATTGAAAATATTGAGTATGAACCACCAATTGGAAAGAGTGACCACTGTGTGTTGTTGATGGAGTATATCATTGAAGACATTCTTCCTGAGAGTAGAGGCACTGAGGACATGAGGAGGAACTATCCGAAAGGAGATTACATCAAAATGAATGAGCTTTTTGCAGTTATTGACTGGAGAACCTTATTTTACAACAAATCTGTACAAGAAATGTATGACATCTTTTGTGAGAAATATGGGAAGATAGTAGATTGCTGCATACCTGTCACCAAAGTAGGTGTAATTCATGCCAGAGAGAAATGGTTCGATAATGGGTGTAAAAGAGCTAAGGAGTGGAGAGACAAATGCTGGAAAAGGTATAGGAGGAGAAAAAACATAAATGCCTGGCAAACCTACAAAAGAGCAAGAAATGACTACCTAAGTAAAAGGAGAGAGGCAGAGAGAGATTATGAGAGGGACATCACCAGGAAGGCTAAAGAAAATCCCAAGCTTTTCCACAGCTTTATCAGAGGAAAACTGAAGGTAAAAGAACAGGTTTTAAGGCTAAAGAGAGCGGATGGAAGCATCACTGAGACGGACGAAGAGATCTGCAAAGAATTGAACAAGGAGTTTCAGTCAGTATTTACAGTAGAAAATACCCCACCCCCTCAGATTGCAGTGATAGAAGCTCAAGGGCCGGTATTAGAGAACATCAACCTTACAGCCACAGAGGTATGCAAAGCGCTGATGGATTTAGATGTTCATAAAGCTACAGGTCCTGATGACATATCCCCTCATGTGCTTAAAAAATGCGCAAACACAATATCAGTGGCACTAAGTATCATATTTAAGGAGTCACTGGAGTCGGGGGAGATTCCAAGATGCTGGAAACAAGCAAATGTGATACCTATCTTCAAAAAGGGAAGGAGGGATACGGCTCTGAACTATAGACCAGTTTCCTTGACCAGCATAGTTTGCAAACTTATGGAGAAACTACTAAGGAAACATATCTCTCTTCACTTGGAATCCTTCAACTTTTTGTCAGTGAGGCAACATGGCTTCAGAGAAGGAAGATCAACAGTAACAAACTTATTAGAATTTTATGATGAGGTAAGCCAAATCTTACAGGAAAGAGAGGGCTGGGCAGATTGCATATTCCTAGACTTCCAGAAAGCGTTTGACACTGTTCCACATGGGAGACTTATTAGGAAGCTGCAATCAATGGCTAGAATAGGTGGAAATGTCTTGGAATGGATAAAAACTTACTTAGAAGGAAGGGAACAGAGGGTTAGAGTAAGACACTCAGTGTCTGAATGGAGAAGAGTTAGTAGTGGAGTTCCACAGGGTTCAGTTTTAGGGCCACTTTTGTTCCTTGTATATGTAAATGACCTACCAGAGTCTGTAAATTCATTCATGAATATGTTTGCAGATGATGCAAAGATTGTGAAGAAAGTAAAAAACGAGAACAATGGTAGAGAACTTCAGGAGGATCTAAATAATCTGCATGAGTGGTCAGAAAAGTGGCTAATGAAATTCAATACCTCAAAATGTAAGGTAATGAGAATGGGTACAAGTGCAAGAAGGCCCAAGCTTGACTACTCGGTGGCTGGAGTACAACTTCAAGAGACAGAAAATGAGAGAGATCTAGGAGTAAACATACTGGCAGATTTGTCTCCAGAAATACATATAAATGGCGTAGTAAGGGCAGCATATGCATTCTTATCAAATGTAAGGGTAGCCTTCAGGCACATGGACAAGGAAATGTTCAGAAATATTTATGTAACCTATGTGAGGCCAAAACTCGAATATGCAGCCCCCTTTTGGAATCCGCACTTGAAAAAGCACATAGCTAAGCTTGAAAAAGTTCAAAGACATGCCACGAAACTGGTGCCAGAAATACGCAATCTCGGTTATGATGAGAGGCTGAGGGAATTAGACTTGCCATCACTCGAAGCTAGAAGAGTAAGGGGGGATATGGTGACAGTCTTTAAATTCCTTCATGGTTATGATAGAGTGGATAGGGATCGATATTTCGATATGGCTGGCTCTAGAACTAGAGGTCATAGTTTGAAGCTTCGTAAGAAAACTTGTTTGCAGGATGTAAGGAAATACTTTTTCAGTGTAAGAGTAGTTGATAATTGGAATTCGCTAAGCGAGGAGGTAGTTAATGCTATCTCAATCCATAGTTTTAAGGACAGGTATGATAAGTATCACTAAGTCTAAAAATGGAACCGATCAGGAGACGGGAAGATACGAGCTTTGGGCTCTTTCCCGTAAACACAATTAGGTAATCACAATTAGGTAATCACAAACACGCATGATAAGTATTACTCAGTACAAAAATGGAACCGACCAGGAGACGGGGAGCTACGAACATATGGTTCTTCCCCGTAAGCATTATTAGGTAATTACACACACACACACACACACACACACATACACACGAATTAGACTTACCATCACTCGAAGCTAGAAGAGTGAGGGGGGGATATGGTGACAGTCTTTAAATTCCTTCATGGTTATGATAGAGTGGATAGGGATCGATATTTTGATATGGCTGGCTCTAGAACTAGAGGTCATAGTTTGAAGCTTCGTAAGAAAACTTCTTTGCAGGATGTAAGAAAATACTTTTTCAGTGTAAGAGTAGTTGATAATTGGAATTGGCTAAGCGAGGAGGTAGTTAATGCTATCTCAATCCATAGTTTTAAGGACAGGTATGATAAGTATGACTAAGTCTAAAATGGAACCGATCAGCAGACGGGAAGATACGAGCTTTGGGCTCTTTCCCGTAAACACAATTAGGTAATCACAATTAGGTAATCACACACAATATGGTGACAGTCTTTAAATTCCTTCATGGTTATGATAGAGTGGATAGGGATCGATTTTTTGATATGGCTGGCTCTAGAACTAGAGGTCATAGTTTGAAGCTTCGTAAGAAAAGTTCTTTGCAGGATGTAAGGAAATACTTTTTGAGTGTAAGAGTAGTTGATAATTGGAATTGGCTAAGCGAGGAGGTAGTTAATGCTATCTCAATCCATAGTTTTAAGGACAGGTATGATAAGTATGACTAAGTCTAAAATGGAACCGATCAGGAGACGGGAAGATACGAGCTTTGGGCTCTTTCCCGTAAACACAATTAGGTAATCACAGACACTGGGAGCACAAACAAAACAAAATAACAGAAGAGTAAAGCATATATTCTCATTAGAATGACGCGAGCCATAATAAGGGATGAAATGATTTTCAATACAGGAAACTGGAACAAAAAAAAGTTCTTTTTGCCTTTTCCTTCTCATAGGTTAATTGCTTTTACGAACTTCTAAAAAAAAAAAAAAAATGAAATTATTTTCAATCGTTTTCAAAAATAATTGAAAGACCCAAAACTCTCTTTTCCAATCGGAAAAAATAGTAAAAAAAAAAATGTATATAGAAAATCAGAATGAAAGATAAAAAAAATCTAATTGTGAACAGAGAGTACGACAAGAGGAATTTTAAGAAACTTGAATTCCACATAGTCAACGTATTTTCTTTGACTCAGTCACCCCCCTAATAAGGGGGAATATGACTTTGTTATATGGATGGATGGATGAATACCACATAGGCTTCGAAATTGGCAAGAAGGGGAGTGACTATTTTATTCATTTTTTTTTCTTTTTAAAGAATTAATCTCATATAAATAGCATTTAATTAAAACATTTTAATCTGATATAGAACTGATGTTATGCTGGACATTTTTAGTTTTATTTAATTATTATTATTATTATTATTATTATTATTATTATTATTTTTTTTTTTTTTTAATTAAATATGGATTAGGAAACTGGAACCAATTTCCTTAGTGTGTTTATGTAACAATTAAAAGAATGCATACATACACACGTACATAAATTCTTCAACTTTTTGTCAGGGAGACAATATGGCTTCAGATAGGGCAGATCTACAGTAACAATCACAAAATATTTTTATAAGGTAATCCAGATCACAAGAGTGGGCTGGGCATAATGCATAGTCTTAGCTTTCAAAAGGCATTTGATACGGTCCCACACATGAGACTTAAGCTGCATTTAATGGCAAGAATAGACGGAAAAGTCTTGTAATGGGTAAAACCTTACTAATAAGAAAGGTAACAGAGGGTTAGAGTAAGACACTCAGTGTCTACCTGGAGAAAGGTTAGTAGTGGTGTTCCACAGGATTCAGTATTAAGGCCATTTTTGTTCCTTTTATATGTAAGTGACCTACCAGAGCCTATAAATTCATATTTTTTGTATATGTTTACAGAAAATGCAAAGATTATGAAGAATATAAAAGACGAGAATAATGGTAGAAAACATAAGGAAGACCTAGATAATCTGCATGGATGGCTCTGGAATAAGAAGCCATAGTTTGAAGCTCCATTAGATAAGTTACAGGATGTACGGATATACTTTTTTAGTGTAATAATAATTGGTAAGTGGAATTCACAGAGCGAAAAAACTGTAAGTGTTATGTCTTCTCATAGTTTACTTGGGTTGGGATCTTTTCTATGAGTACAATTAGATGATGATGTGGTTCTACGTCACGGACGGGTCTTGTATCACGGCAGGTCTCGAACTGACGACCTAACGAATCAGAGTCACGCTCCTTACCACGTGCCCACGGTGGCCACCATGTGCAAATTTAGCCAAATACAATAAAAGAAAACACACATACACACATTCACACACTGAAGACAGGTAGCATCCGTGTTGTTCTCTTACTTTGAGTGCAGTGGGTGTCCCTCATCAGCTGTGAAGAGCAAATGAGAAGAAGAAAGGGTGATGCCTTTCCCTGCCTCAGCGGCAATGGATAGATATTGGGCTTCTTCATGGGGTCTACGATCTAGCCAGGCTACCACAGGGGTCCATATTACTTCTCCCGATTCTGTACCTTTAATAATAATAATAATAATAATAATAATAATAATAATAATAATAATAATAATAATAATAATAATAATAATAATAATAATAATAATAATAATAATAATAATAATAATAATAATTGTCAGGTAGTACTTTAAGTGCACTATCTGTAAGTATTATTACAATAGGTAGCAAGGTCAGTAGTGGAGAGATAAGCATCTTCTTCTTTAAAGTTGTTTATTAGAGTATACATTTATTTAGCACCTCAGAGCTCCCATTCCTATAGTTCCTGTCACTATCAATTCCCACCCCCAAGGGGGAGACTTCTAACTCCGGACGTGACTTCCACCCCTGGCAAAGGCTGAACTCTGACTAAAAACACGGGCTCTGTGGCCAGTCCTGGCGGCGGTGGGTATCGAGTGCACTCTCGCCCATCTGGCAACTATAGGCATCTATGAAATGCCGTGTGAGACTATAGGCATCTATGATATGCCATACGACATAATAATAATAATAATAATAATAATAATAATAATAATAATAATAATAATAATAATAATAATAATAAAAATAATAATAATAATAATAATAATAATAATAATAATAATAATAATAATAATAATAATAATAATAATAATAATAATAATAAGAAGAAGAAGAAGAAGAAGAAGAAGAAGAAGAAGAAGAAGAAGAAGAAGAAGAAGAAGAAGAAGAAGAAGAAGAAAATGTAAAGTTCAGCAAGATTCAAGAAGAAGAAGACTTCAGTCCTTACCAGCCAAAACAATGTCTCCAATCTGAAGGTCAGCCATGGATACAGGTCCTTTCGAAGTGGTGACCTGAGCATCGGCAGGGAAGCAAGGCCCATTCATGCAGTCACAGCAGAAGGAACGTCTGACGGCTTTGCTGTAGCAATTACACATACCTCGGCTTCTACAGGTAACACGCACAGATCCTGCATACTGGAGGAGATAGAAGCCACTTTATTCTAAGGACAGGCTGAGGGAACTGGATCTACCACTTACGAGTATAAGAAAAATAATATGAACTTCGAAAGCAACTTTGAATATAGGGTTGATTCATGCTTGAAAAGACAACATATTCATGCCTAGAGACTGGAGAAGTTGAATCTACCACATTCTAGATTTAAACAAGGTTGAAGAAAATAGAGAGGCAGAAGAGAATGGATGGTGAAAGATAATCACCACTTGATAATAGTAAGTACTAATTAGAGCTGAGAATAAAGGGGGCATTGTAAGAATGTTCTTAGATATAGGCAAAAGGAACTGGCTCTACCTTTACTTTGACTGAAGAAAGAATTGTAAGTTGAATTATCCAGTATTTGATCATTGCTCTCTCTCTCTCTCTCTCTCTCTCTCTCTCTCTCTCTCTCTCTCTCTCTCTCTCTCTCTCTCTCTCTACCCCAGGTTGTCTCTAATGCGCTAAGGGAACTGAATATTGATTCCATTAGTGTTATTTTCCTAGGACGACATCATTGCTCGAGGGTCTCTGAAAATATTGTAAACATGATTATAAGTGTTTTGAGCAACGTTGTTTTCCATTTTATCTGACCTTCTTTTAGATACAGGAGTTTGAACCCGCCTCATTTCGATGAGAAAAGGATAAAAGGTCGGTATTCTGCTATATCACGCGATCTAAATATGAACCAACCTCACCATGTGGCGAAAAACTTTGATATTATCGCTTGTCATGGCGAGGTTGTTATAAAGATCTTTCGTATATTAGTTTCTTAACCCCTGCCAACTCAACACTAATAAGCTGTACAAAAACGTAAATGATAGTTTCTCTCTCTCTCTCTCTCTCTCTCTCTCTCTCTCTCTCTCTCTCTCTCTCTCTCTCTCTCTCTCTCTCTCTCACCCGGAGATAATCCACAGAGGCGTCTCTATTAGTAGTGCCACCATGATCTGAAATAAAAAAAATATAATAAAAACATATAATCAGATATCGCTTATAATCTTGATATATTTATTAGAACAAAAAATATATATATTACCACAGAAATTAAACCTTATGTATGTGTCCGATAATATCAGAAGCACCTGAAAATTATTCTCTCTCTCTCTCTCTCTCTCTCTCCTCTCTCTCTCTCTCTCTCTCTCTCTCTCTCTCTCTCTCTCTCTCTCTCTCTCTCTCTCTCTCTCTCTCTCTCTCTCTCTCTCTCTCTCTCTCTCTCTCTCTCTCGGTTTGAGGAACAAACCTCTCATTATTGTAGGCGACTTCAATGACAATCTTTTTCTTCCTAATAATAAAGTAGAGATATTAATTCAAAACCTCCACTTAAATCAGCTTGTGAATAAAGCGAACCGTATCACCGCCAATTCCTCCAGCCTAATTGATCTTATAATTACCAATACACCTAGTTTTATTGTTCACCACGATGTCTTACCTTGTCCCGTGGGAGACCATGAGCTTCTAATAGATACAGTTAATGTCAGGAAAGAAAAGAGACCGACAATCGTTAAAACTTTCCGCTCTCTTGAGAATTATTCTCAAAATTGTTTTTGTGACATTCTTCTTAATGAATACAACATTTTAAACTCAATATTTTCTACAGATTGCGTAAATTATCAAGTTTCTACTTTTACTGGTGTTTTTACGAGATGCTTAAATGAATTTGCCCCTCTTACAACCAAAGTCATGACACGCCCTCCTGCCCCGTGGATTGACTCTCAGTTAAAAGAGCAAATGAAAAAGAGGGATGACCTCCTAAGGCAATTTAAATCTGAAGACAAATCTCCGAGATGGAAAGAGCCTATAGAAGAGAAAGAAACATTACTAAAACAATGTTGTCTGAAAAGAAGAAAAATAATTTCAGGGAAGAATTTTCCAAGTATAGGGAAAATATCAAAGGAACTTGGAATGTTATAAAAAGAATAATTTCTGCAAATAAGGAAATCTCAGAAAATTCTGACCTTCTCAATGATAATGTGGAAAAGCGAGTGAATGATTTTAATAAGTATTTAGCTAAAATAGGTAAGTCCACATATGAAAAGTCCCAAGATAATAATGACTTGATTATTAATTAACCACTTAATTGCCAGCCTCCAGCTGAAAGGAATATTATCAATAATTTTAGACCGCACCCAATCGATTTAGTCACACTTATTCTTATCAGAAAGAACCTCAAACCAACAAACTCTTGTGCTTGTGGTTCCGATGGGATACAACTTCGCTTCCTAATTGACTCATTGCCAGTTACAGTTTTTTTTCATTCTTGTCATGGTTAATACATCCATTGTTACAGGCATTTATCCTAACCTCTGGAAGCATCCTTATGTCATCTCTTTTCAGCATCCTGTCTAAAATACTAGAGAAGGTAGTGGCCACCCAGTTGATAAATTTCCTTGAATCAAATTGCCTATTGTGTGAGGAACAACACGGTTTTCGGCCTAAGCTTTCGACCGAGACGGCCCTACTTAAAATTACTGATAAAATTTATAGTCATATGGAAAATAAGAAAATATCACTTTTATTATTGTTAGACTTGTCTAAAGCATATGACAGTGTCCACCATCAAATTCTAATGACCAAACTTTCCAAAGCTTACGTTGACTCGTTTTGGTTCGAAAATTATCTGAAAGATCGAATTCAGTCAGTTCGAATGGGCTCGACTCTCTCTTCTTCTTTAGATATCAGTTTTGGCGTTCCTTAGGGTTCAGTTTTGGGTCCTCTGCTTTTCCTAATATATTTTAATGATTTACCTCAATTTATAAGAGATTGCCTACTTGTTATGCATGCTGATGACACCCAGGTTATGCTTACTGGTGACATTGATATAATTCCTGAAATCTTAAAAAGGACTGAAAATATATTAAACTGTGTCAAAAGTTATTTTAACCGTAATGGGCTCTTACTGAACGAAAATAAACTAAATTCATTATTTTTGGATCAAATCAGTACCTGTCCCGCATTCCTGAGAACATCAGTATAAATTTCAACAATGTTTCACTCTTCCCATCTCATAAGGTTAAAAATCTAGGAGTTCTTATGGACAGTACCATGACGTTTAATTATCATTTTGATGAACTACATAAAAAATAAACGGGACCCTTATTTACTGGAACAGAGTCTATGAAAGATTCGAGCCTGAATGTAGGGTAATTATAGTACAATAATTGATTATAAGTATTCTCAACTACTGTCTGACAGTTTGGGGTTCCACGACTAAGACCCAGATGTTACGAGTGAAAAAGCTCCAGAATTTTGCTGCAAGAGTTGCCATTGGGGGGGGGGGTGCATAAATATGATCACGTGACCCCTCTCTTTGAGAGATTGGGTTGGCTGAGGATGGACATGAGTTCATATATAATATCTGTCTTTTAGTTTTTAAAATAAATAATGGAATACTACCGGAATGGCTCTTCTCATTGCCAACAGTTAATCAAGTGCGTATCAATAACATCAACACCAGATATCAGAATTCTTTTTTCGTGCCTAGAACTTCCACTGATATTGGGGCAAGAGCCTTAAATGTAATGGGCCCGAGACTTTGGAACTCTTTACCCGCACACTTAGGAAGCTGTCATACATTACCCTCTTTTAAGTCTCATCTTTTAAATCACCTACTTAATAAGTGATTTTAGTCTCATAATTATCCTCGCATAGGGTAGACGAAGTGTACGTATGGTTGCTTTAATGTGTAAATATTTCAATCATGTGCTCTACAAATTTCATAAGGCCTTTCTAAATACCAAGGAAGAATTTCTATTCAATGTTTCATTTTGATGTTTTACATTTGTAATTAGAGTAATTATAATGTAATAGCCATTTTTGATGGAATAAAGTTTTTGCCTATGTGACTCTATATATATATATATATATATATATATATATATATATATATATATATATATATATATATATATATATATATATATATATATATATATATATATATATATATATATATATATATATATATATATATATATATCTGTCTGTCTGTCTATATTTATCCATCTATCTATATATCTGTCCGTCTGTCTTCGTATTTTTTCTTTTTCTTTTTTCTTCATTTTCCTCCTTCTTCCTCCTCTTGCTCCTCCTTCTCCTCCTCCTCCTCTCCCTATTACACTGAAATGTCGTTTTTGTCGCGGTAACGTAGTTTCAGAGAATTATTAATATATTCATACAATAATATGTTAGGGCTTTGCTCTCTCCCCCAATCCTACGGCCCTCACCAGGGGACTGTGCCCCATCATAAAGGACGATGTATCTCTCTCTCTCTCTCTCTCTCTCTCTCTCTCTCTCTCTCTCTCTCTCTCTCTCTCTCTCTCTTCTCTCTCTCTCTCTCTCTCTCTCTCTCTCTCTCTCTCTCTCTCTCTCTCTCTCTCTCTCTCTCTCTCTCTACATACATACATACATACACACATACATACATACATACATACATACATACATACATACATACAGAAAGAAAGAAATATTTATGTAACCTATGTGAGGCCAAAACTGGAATATGCAGCCCCCTTTTGGAATCCGCACTTGAAAAAGCACATAGCTAAGCTTGAAAAAGTTCAAAGACATGCCACGAAACTGGTGCCAGAAATACGCAATCTCAGTTATGATGAGAGGCTGAGGGAATTAGACTTACCATCACTCGAAGCTAGAAGAGTGAGGGGGGATATGGTGACAGTCTTTAAATTCCTTCATGGTTATGATAGAGTGGATAGGGATCGATATTTTGATATGGCTGGCTCTAGAACTAGAGGTCATAGTTTGAAGCTTGGTAAGAAAACTTCTTCGCAGGATGTAAGGAAATACTTTTTCAGTGTAAGAGTAGTTGATAATTGGAATTGGCTAAGCGAGGAGGTAGTTAATGCTATCTCAATCCATAGTTTTAAGGACAGGTATGATAAGCATCACTAAGTATAAAATGGAACCGATCAGGAGACGGGAAGATACGTGCTTTGGGCTCTTTCCCGTAAACACAATTAGGTAATCACAATTAGGTAATCACATAGTTTGAAGCTTCGTAAGAAAACTTCTTTGCAGGATGTAAGAAAATACTTTTTCAGTGTAAGAGTAGTTGATAATTGGAATTGGCTAAGCGAGGAGGTAGTTAATGCTATCTCAATCCATAGTTTTAAGGACAGGTATGATAAGTATCACTAAGTATAAAATGGAACCGATCAGGAGACGGGAAGATACGAGCTTTGGGCTCTTTCCCGTAAACACAATTAGGTAATCACAATTAGGTAATCACAAGAAATAAACTTGGCTATAGAAAGTGAGTTCAAGGAATTTCTTGTTGCTCGCATAAATACTGGGTCAGAGAGCATTATAATAACTGTTGTATACAACCCACCAAGGAACCAAAATAGGCTTGAAGTTCATGAGGAAAGTCATATAGGTACTATTGAAGTCATAAACTCAGTTGTTAACATGGCACGGGGAAAAAAATGTAGGATTTTGATTATGGGAGACTTTAATCATAAAGAGATAGATTGGATAAATCTTGACCCACACAGTGGTGAGGACTCATTTGGTGCAAGATTCCTAGATTGCGTACAAGGGAATTTCCTACACCAACATGTAATGGAACCAACAAGGGCCAGGGGTGGGGATGAGCCATCACTACTTGATCTAGTGTTCACAGATAATGTGTTGGATATTGAAAAAATTGAGTATGAACCACCAATTGGAAAGAGTGACCACTGTGTGTTGTTGATGGAGTATATCATTGAAGATATTCTTCCTGAGAGTAGAGGCACTGAGGACATGAGGAGGAACTATCCGAAAGGAGATTACATCAAAATGAATGAGCTTTTTGCAGTTATTGACTGGAGAACCTTATTTTACAACAAATCTGTACAAGAAATGTATGGCATCTTTTATGAGAAATATGGGAAGATAGTAGATTGCTGCATACCTGTCACCAAAGTAGGTGTAATTCATGCCAGAGAGAAATGGTTCGATAATGGGTGTAAAAGAGCTAAGGAGTGGAGAGACAAATGCTGGAAAAGGTATAGGAGGAGAAAAAACATAAATGCCTGGCAAACCTACAAAAGAGCAAGAAATGACTACCTATGTAAAAGGAGAGAGGCAGAGAGAGACTATGAGAGGGACATCACCAGGAAGGCTAAAGAAAATCCCAAGCTTTTCCACAGCTTTATCAGAGGAAAACTGAAGGTAAAAGAACAGGTTTTAAGGCTAAAGAGAGCGGATGGAAGCATTACTGAGACAGATGAAGAGATCTGCAAAGAATTGAACAAGGAGTTTCAGTCAGTATTTACAGTAGAAAATACCCCACCCCCTCAGATTGCAGTGATAGAAGCTCAAGGTCCGGTATTAGAGAACATCAACCTTACAGCCACAGAGGTATGCAAAGCGCTGATGGATTTAGATGTTCATAAAGCTACAGGTCCTGATGACATATCCCCTCATGTGCTTAAAAAATGCGCAAACACAATATCAGTGGCACTAAGTATCATATTTAAGGAGTCACTGGAGTCGGGGGAGATTCCAAGATGCTGGAAACAAGCATATGTGATACCTATCTTCAAAAAAGGAAGGAGGGATACGGCTCTGAACTATAGACCAGTTTCCTTGACCAGCATAGTTTGCAAAGTTATGGAGAAACTACTAAGGAAACATATCTCTCTTCACTTGGAATCCTTCAACTTTTTGTCAGTGAGACAAAATGGCTTCAGAGAAGGAAGATCAACAGTAACAAACTTATTAGATTTTTATGATGAGGTAAGCCAAATCTTACAGGAAAGAGAGGGCTGGGCAGATTGCATATTCCTAGACTTCCAGAAAGCGTTTGACACTGTTCCACATGGGAGACTTATTAGGAAGCTGCAATCAATGGCTAGAATAGGTGGAAATGTTTTGGAATGGATAAAAACTTACTTAGAAGGAAGGGAACAGAGGGTTAGAGTAAGACACTCAGTGTCTGAATGGAGAAGAGTTAGTAGTGGAGTTCCGCAGGGTTCAGTTTTAGGGCCACTTTTGTTCCTTATATATGTAAATGACCTACCAGAGTCTGTAAATTCATTCATGAATATGTTTGCAGATGATGCAAAGATTGTGAAGAAAGTAAAAAACGAGAACAATGGTAGAGAACTTCAGGAGGATCTAAATAATCTGCATGAGTGGTCAGAAAAGTGGCTAATGAAATTCAATACTTCAAAATGTAAGGTAATGAGAATGGGTACAAGTGCAAGAAGGCCCAAGCTTGACTACTCGGTGGCTGGAGTACAACTTCAAGAGACAGAAAATGAGAGAGATCTAGGAGTAAACATACTGGCAGATTTGTCTCCAGAAATACATATAAATGGCATAGTAAGGGCAGCATATGCATTCTTATCAAATGTAAGGGTAGCCTTCAGGCACATGGACAAGGAAATGTTCAGAAATATTTATGTAACCTATGTGAGGCCAAAACTGGAATATGCAGCCCCCTTTTGGAATCCGCACTTGAAAAAGCACATAGCTAAGCTTGAAAAAGTTCAAAGACATGCCACGAAACTGGTGCCAGAAATACGCAATCTCAGTTATGATGAGAGGCTGAGGGAATTAGACTTACCATCACTCGAAGCTAGAAGAGTGAGGGGGGATATGGTGACAGTCTTTAAATTCCTTCATGGTTATGATAGAGTGGATAGGGATCGATATTTTGATATGGCTGGCTCTAGAACTAGAGGTCATAGTTTGAAGCTTGGTAAGAAAACTTCTTTGCAGGATGTAAGGAAATACTTTTTCAGTGTAAGAGTAGTTGATAATTGGAATTGGCTAAGCGAGGAGGTAGTTAATGCTATGACTAAGTATAAAATGGAACCGATGAGGAGACGGGAAGATACGAGCTTTGGGCTCTTTCCCGTAAACACAATTAGGTAATCACATACGTAGTCTCCGTGGCAAAATGGTAGCGTCTGCGACTCTGAGGCGGCAGGTCGAGGGTTCGCGCCCCGTCACGGACTGAGGTTAGTAAGAGCATACACTCAGGGAAACGATTACATCTGCCAAAACAAGTCCTTCGTAATAAGGCAACCGTCCTAGCCCTTAGTAGAAATGGGAGTTCGTGACGTAAAACCGAATCCATCCATCCATACATACATGCACACACACACACACACACACACAATATATATATATATATATATATATATATATATATATATATATATATATATATATATATATATATATATATCGTGATCCTGAAAATTTTAAGATTTTTTTTTTTTTCCTAGTAGGTAGACAGAAGGAAAGAGTGACAGGAAGATAGACAAAGACAGGGAAATGCTGCACAAGCAGCAATAATTGTAGACAGAGTAGATATAAATTAAGAAAGACTATTTACAAAAAAAATATAATTGCAACTTGATAGATCAACAGAAATGTAGAAAATATAATATGTTCATAGCTAAATAGACTAGTAGAAAGAATAATAGACTGGTGGAGAGAAAATTAGATAGATAGATAGACAGATAAAGAGGAATAAAGACAGAAAGAGTGACAGAAGGACAGACTACATTGATAGACAAAATGAGATATATGGATTGGAAGAAATACTGATAGACAAAAGGATGAATAAAATGATAGACTTAGATAGACAAAGAGAGTAAATACTAATAGACAATAATTTGAAAAAAATAGGTAGAAAATGGAAAGACAAATGGCCATATATATATATATAAAAAAAGAGGCAAACACATACAAATTTATGCACAAAACATAAACAAACAGACTAAAATCCAGAAAGATATTTCATTATAGTCTGGCTGTCTGTCTAAAATCCATACCAGATCTCGTGTTACAAGAAGAATGTATCTGTGAAATATGAGAATGGCATTAAAAGTTAAAGTTAAAGTTTGTGGTTTTGGCCCTCCTATCAGAGGCATCGCCCCTGCTCTGGCGGGCGTCCGCCGGTGCAAGCCCCAACCCCCCACTGTGGTGTCCAGCCAAAGCAGTGACCTTCCCAGTAAACAGCTTAAACTCTCGGTCCTGAACGGGAACCGATCTGTCGACCTCGCGAATGCGAGGCCAGCGCATTACCACTGTACTAGTCATACCTAAATATTCCTCCTCTTATATTAATAAATTTGTTTTTGTGTCCTATTTCCCATGTTATCCTTCCATCCTGGTGGTTCCCTGGAGGTTAAAAGCGCGCACGCGGCGCCATCACCTCTCCCTTCTTCACCACTACCCTATCCTGTCTTTCCGCTTCCCCTCAAATTAGGTACGTCTTCAAAAAATTTGTAGGAGACTACGAAGCCCGGGCGGAACATTTTGATGTTCTCTCTTATCATTGCAGATTAATTTCAGTTCCAGATAAATTCACCTACGGGCCCAATATGGCCCGTCCACCCTTATGGGTGGATATGTACAATGAAGAATTTCCTCCTCGTTTATTATAAGAGTGGGTTTGGTTTTACGTCACGAACTCCCTTTTCTACTAAGGGCTAGGACGGTTGCCTTCTTGCGAAGGACTTGTTTTGGCAGATGTAGTCGTTACCCTGAGTGTATGCCCTTACTAACCTCAGTCCGTGACGGGGCGCGAACCCTCGACCTGCCGCCTGAGTCGCGGACGCTACCATTTTGCCACGGAGACTCCTTGTTTATTAGAAGAGTATTTACATATAATTTTTTTTCTTCTTGTGAGACCCAAAAATCGCGTTAACCTCATCCACAACTGTCACAGTAATAAGGATGGGGCAGATTTGAAGCATTCATATTAAACAACAAATAACTGATATTCATATTCACCGTTTATATCTGTAGAGATTAGTCTCCCTTCGAAGGGGGGGTGGACAGAGACGTGAAGCCGGTGAGATCGTGTTATCACGCTCTGTGGCACTGAGCAAAAGCGGCCCCAACTAATAATAATAATACTAATAATAATAATAATAATAATGATAATAAAGTCATACATACTTTCTTGTTTTTCCAAGAGGTGCAATACATCACTGAAAGACATCAACGATTCAGGTCTCGAAGGTTGAGCTGAAATGACCCCAGCGCAGACTCCGAACAGCAGACAGACGCGCAGGACAGCCGCTCCTACAATATTCCCCGTTATCCTCTCGCGATTTTTTACCATTTCTCACTGTGATAATGAATTAAAATATTTTGATTTGTGAAATCCTTTAGATAATGAATATTTATACCTGTTTTTTTTTTTATCAGCGATAGTATTGCTGAATATTGCTGGAATTCGATTTTGACAGAGTGACTTCTTGTCTGTACATTAGCTGAACCTTTATTGAAGCACGTTTTGCGATCTCTCTCTATATATAGATAAATGGGGCCGGCGCCCCCCACCACTTGTATTTGTAGCCAGCCATTTTTTTGCAGTATGTATATATATATTGTGTGTGTGTGTTTATATATATATATATATATATATATATATATATATATATATATATATATATATATATATATATATATATATATATATATATATATATATATATATATATATATATATATATATATATATATATATATATATATATATATATATATATATATATAGAAGAAGATTTTTTTGTAGAAATGTAATCTGTATTCTGTGGAAGTCGATGAAGGGGACTCACATCATTCATAATTTGATGTCTAGAATATCAAGAAGCGAGGAAAAATGAACTCAGTCTCCATAACCCTTATATAGTGAATTAAGAACAGATCAATGGGAAAATACTATTTAGAAATAAAAATATTGTTGAAATAAATGAAATGAACTACAAGTTCGAGAAAATAAAGAAATGAAGAAGTTGAAGGAAATACTGAAAGCACGTAATACGCAAAGACAATAATCAAGATAGGAGGTTCTGGATTCACAGGAGATACCTCCGCACTACAGCTGAACTGATGACTCTGTTATATTGAGTACACTCCAGTCCACCAATATAAATTCATTTATTAATATATTCTTCCTTTACTTTTAAGATTTTCTTTTCAAATAAAAAAAATTCATCTACTTTGTTTAGGTATTCTTCATAAGGTTTTTGTAATTCATTAAAAAAATTTAGCTCTGTTCTGTAACATTCATGAAATAATAAAAAGTGGGTTACATTCTCATTTTCTGCAACACATACTTCACACTTTATTTTTCCATCCGTGAATCTTATTCTACTATTTAATGGTAAGGTATTCGTCCTTGCTTTAAAAAAGAGCACTGATGAATATCTTTTATCATAAATATCTTCTTTGATATCGTGTTTTTTTTCCATTTTCTATATATGGTCAAGTTTTCTTTATTTTGTACCAATTCTTTCCATTTTTCAGTGTCTCAAATTCACATTTTCCCCATTAATTTCCTCTTTTGTACAGCTTATCACTTCTCTATAACTAATCTCCTCTTTTTTCATATATCTGTCTATGGTTTTCCACCAGTCATTATTTTCCTCTGACACCTATTATTAACAATAAAAAAATGGAATAGTGCCGTTGTAGAGGCAGATCTCCTTAACAAAAATAAATTCAGCATATATAGAATTTCTTTTAACGGTTCTCCCTCTTCGAAAACAGAGGCGCTGAACCACATGCCCAGAGTTGCTAATTTAGCCCATTTAGCGCTAAATATTGCGGATTTTAATGTGGTCTAGCGCCTATATTTTGTGTTAAGCGCGTCAGCGCGTTTTTAGATCCTTTTTTTTTTGTGTCTACTGCCCAAAGATATACTGAAAAACATTGGGTCATTGAAGGAATACGAAGCTCACATGATAGACCTCCAACACAACTCCAGGACACCGAGGACGAAGAGATTGCAAGCTGGGAATTGGCAGATCTAGTATAATGGTGAGAGTTTTAGTAAAGCAGTCAGTCTTGCTTGTTATTAATTAATATTATATATGGAAGACGAGAAATAATTTGAGGTGCAGTTTTAGCGCTTTTTTTTGGGGGGGGAGTCAGTCTGGCGCCATTAGAGGTGCAGTTTTAGCGCTTTTTTGGGGGGGGGTCAGTCTGGCGCCATCTGAAATTTTGAGTGGGCAACTATCCTCGTGTCCTGTAAGAAAACAATATGAAAGGTTTATTTACATTGAATATTGTAAAGGAGTGATATATTAATCGGTGAATATTCGTTTTATACCCCACTTCAATATATTGAACTAAATTTTTATTTTTATAGATTTCGATGTTTTAATTAATTTGATAAATGTTCTGTTTAAGAATCGTTTTATGCACCATTTAAATTACTTGGCAGTTATTTTTTTCTGATAGGTTTTGATGTGCATTGAATTAATATTATATTTTATTTTTTCAAGAAAATCACAGTTTTTTTGTGGTAGGGCTGAAATTGTCGGGTACTGAAATAACCAAATCTAACTAGTCCAAAAGGAATAGCTTTACTTATAATTCTTTCTAGGAGATATGAAAGGTATTTTGGTAACATTTGTCAATTCTTTTGTGGCTCTGACAGAATTGATGGTTAAAGTACTACATATTGGGGTCATAGTTTTAGAGTAGGTAAGTGAAGATGAAGAAGTGGCCCAGGGTGGCACTATCTTATGTATTCATTGCTCTTAACATCACAATTCTAATTATTAAGGAAACAGAAGAAAATACGGTGTTAAATGGAATCCTCAGAAAATTAAATTGAATTATACATAAAGCGCGTTTCAAAAGCCAATGCTAGAAACGTTTGAGAAACATAGCGTGTATTTTTCTTTATACCCATGCTAGCCAGCAACTCCCGTCCTCTTTCTCTTCATTTCCTTCTTGAAAGTAATAATCTCTTGAATGTGTTTGTTAGTTTGCTTAGCAGGAGCTTTGTGTCTATGAATTCTCTTCTGTGTTTGGAGTTTGGACTCCCATTGCCCTTAGAGGCTATGAATTGGATCAACTCTTGATTATGTCTCATTTTCAAGACCAACTTGGACTACATTAAGACTTGGAAAAATAAACTCTTCCTTTCTCAAAGTGCTTTCCTTATTATTATTTTTATTATTATTATTGGAGGAAAAACCAAGGTAGAATAAACGCTGGTCACTGGTGGGTCGGCAGAGGAGTAATACTACAGAGTTGATAGGCGAAATGGTGCTTTGTCTCATTTTGAAACTTAAGAAGACGTTCCAGTTCGCTTTGTTTTATGACTTCTGTGGCCTGGAACACTTAAGCTGTGGATTTCTGCTCTATAGGTCCCAGATTCAAATTCCAACTGTAGGAGGTATGACGTTTGGATTCATCTAAATGCCTGCTTGCCAGTCATTCTATTTTTATTTTTATTTCATTGGGGGGTCATCAGTTCTAGAATTCCAGCTGCAATTTTGATAAAGGTTATCTTAACACAAGTAGAATCTACACACCTATCAAGGCTGTGACCTAAATCCTACATTAATCCATTATCTGTTTACAGGAAGTATTTTTTGAGAGTATTTAACATATAACTCTTATTTTTCAGATCCTTTGATTCTTTCAAGCATAAGATATTCCGGAAATTACATGTGAGCATTCAGTGGCAAATCTGTGTCGTTAGATCTTTAGTTGGTGATACTAGAAATGTTCGGAGCTCAGTTTACTCATTGAAACATTTCAGAATGACCAGAAAACAAGTGAAAAAAAAGATGCGGGAAACATATATTAAGAAAAATCTTTTGAACGTGGTCAATGGAATTCAAAGAGATGAAGTGATTTTGAAGTCTTGTACTGTTAAGTTAAAAAAAATTGATATGTCAGATAAAGTGCTGTGCCAGTCTTCAGCTAAAAGATTTGCTAACAATAATGAAGTAGTTAAAAGTATGAGTGATTCTGGATCTGGTACAAATTTTATTTCTCTAATGAATAAAGAACTTAAAGTACAGTTATTGCGAGAGTTAGATTGTGTGCAAGTTCCCTCGTTCAAAGACTGTCCAACTAAGATTACTGCAGAAAACGCAAGTTCTGCAGGTGCCCTTTCATATGGCAGTGCTCCAGTTGTAAGGAAGAGACCTGATAATGAAATTGACGATAAGAAAATGACAAGCAATACTGAATATGTATATAAGAACTTAAAACCGAGGGATGAGGTATGCAAACCTTGCTCAGTTATACTAACTGAAAGGTCCAGAAATTGACGAATAAGGAAATGACAAGCAAATATTGAATATGTATATAAGAACTTAAAACCAAGGAATGAGCTATGCAAACCTTGCTCAGTTATACTAATGAAAGGTCCAGAAATTGACAATAAGGAAATGACAAGCAAAATTGAATATGTATATAAGAATTTAAAACCGAGGATTGAGGTATGCAAACCTTGCTCAGTTATACTAACGAAAGGTCCAGAAATTGACGATAAGGAAATGACAAGCAATATTGAATATGTATATAAGAACTTAAAACCGAGGAATGAGGTATGCAAACCTTGCTCAGTTATACTAACCAAAATGGACCTTTCAGTATTCAAAAACAGTGCCAAAAAAGAACCTAATAGTGGAGCTACTGGTAAAAATGCGGTACTTAATCATCATTATGTAAATGAGAAGTTAAAGTCAAAAAACTCTGTTTATAAATCTAGTTCGGTTGTTTTACGCAAATTGGATATGTCAAGGACCAGTGGCACTACTCGTGTCCTTTATGGTGCAGTTGAACCCCCAGAAAGGGCCAGAAAATTCGCTTATCAATTAGTGCCTCAGAATAATTTTACAAAAATTGATGTCGGGGTACATATGCCTCAATGTTATGCACTCAGATGTAGTTTGTGTCCAGAATATTTTGAACAGAAAATTAATCTGTATAAACACTTTCAAAGGCACATAGAATACTCCCTATTCAGTTGTAAGATTTGCCTCGAAATTTGTAAGTCGCCTGCAGCCTTGGAAGCTCATTATCACCACAATAGAAGCACCGCTTACTGTCATTGCTTTCTCTGCATGAAAAAGGTAGATCACAATCGTATGGCACTGCATATCCCGAAATGTACCATTTACAATCCGGATATCTGCAAGATTTGCAGGAAGCGTTTTTCTGATCATACCCTCTTTACCTTACATATGCAAGATCACTTAAAAGACGATAGGCTCAGATGTAAAGATTGCGGGGTCTTCGTTGTGACCTCCTCTCATAATTGCCTTTTGAAAAAAAGCGAAGTCGATTCTTTTCAAAGAGATATAAGAAAGATATTGGACTCGGGTAAAGAGAGTCAAGCGGCAGAAGACTTAGATAAGGCTTTCTCATACCCAGGAGATGTAGTGCCATTTGTCAATGTGAACGATGTAACTGATATGAGAAGTCGTAAAGCAAGGAACTCTAGTGTCGAGGACATTCATGAAGTAATTATGGAGAGTGATCCTCTCCATGTTGGCGACGAGAACACGATGGGCAATTATTTAAAACCTGAACTGATATGCAAACAGGAGCTCTTTGGAAATGATCCTCTTGCCCTTAGTATTAACCTGCAAACTACATTTGATAGTTATTCTCTCGTTACAAGTGATGAAATATCAAGAAACATGAGTGACATCGAGTATGAAAGCGAAGATATCAAAATTGAGAATCTGAGTGATATAGTTTTTAATAAAGATGATGAAATACAGTATGATGATGTTAAGAGATCAAACTTTTTTGAGGACTATCTTTGCCAATCGTTGGTTACTTTTTAGCAAGATACTTGACCATATCTTTTGGCCTTTATATTGTCATTTTGCTTGAAGGAATGTGCCAATAAAGTCTCAAGTTATTGCTTATTATTTAGTAGCATAGTCAATTCATTGCTTAAAATCACTGATGTGTATTAAACCTGGAATATTCAAAATTAATTTGTAGAATCATTATTATATCAACATGCTGGCTATTTAAAAACTCTTTGACCCATGGAATGGACATGATTTTATATTTATTAAAAGTTTACATTACATTACACATCAAACGTGAGATTTAATCAGGCAAGTCATACTTTTTGTTATAATTTGTGCAGTTATTTGTGTTCTTCTCAAACCTTTATGTGAAGTCAAGATTTTTTATCCTTTTATTTTTCTAAGTCCTGATAGCTATGAGCTGTAGTACCTGAATGCATGTCCAATGTTGCTGAATATCTGTATGTCTACTTTCAGTTTAAAAAACCATTCAAAGAAATATTTTGACCTGACTAAAAATAATAGTAAGAAAGAGAATCATATTGTAGTAGATAAATATACAATGTAATTTATAAAAATTATGAATACAGCAGTACCATCCAATCCCATGTAACCACTCGTATTATTTTGCTTGTTCCTTGTTGTCGGCTAACCCCCCCCCCCAAATGGGGAGAAAATGCCAAGGTAAATATAAATACACCTTATTTTTTTTAACTGCGAAATTGCAATAACGCCCCCAAAAAATAATAGTAAAAAATACGAAATTCACGAATAACGCCCATACAAAAATATAAAATAAATAAATAAATAATTTTAGTAAAAAAAAAAAAAAAAAAAAAATCGACCGCCTCAGAGGCACTTTTCCGCCATCCTCCTCCTCTTCTACCACTTAATGCGATCGGATATTATGAAGAAAATTGAAAAAAAGCATTAAGAACAAACTGCAAACATATTTTCAATATAATATCATCAGGGAAATAGCGTGCGAGTGTGCATCAGCTAATACGGATGTAGCAATACATTTGCCGATAGAGGGTCGTTCTCCCTCATCCTCCTCCTCTTCTACCGCTTAATGCGATCGAATATTATGAAGAAAATTGAAAAAAGAGCATTAAGAACAAACAGCAAACAAATTTTTAATATAATATCGTCAGGGAAATAGCATGCGAGGGTGCTTCAGCTGATACGGAAGTGTGACAAAACGTTTGCCAATAGAGGTTCGTTCTCCCGTATCCTCCTCTTCTACCACTTAATGCGATCAAATATTATGAAGATAATGGAAAAAAAGCATTAAGAACAAACAGCAAACATACTTTCGATATAATATCGTCAGGGAAATAGTGTGCGAGGGTGCATCAGCTGATACGGAAGTGTGACAAAACGTGTGCATCCTCGTCCTCACTGCCACCATCAGTGTTGCCAGAATAGATGAATGAGAGAAATGATAAATATAAAAAATATACATGTAAGCTGGTAAGTTATTTCAATTATCTTAAGGATGAAGTACTGTATATTTTTATTCAAATTACAGTACTACCATCTTGTAATTAATATATATCTTAAAATGTACCATACATTTGAAAATAAAAACATCCGCTTTATCTAGCAACACTGGCCACCATGCACGTCCCAGTGTAAGCCTGTTGCCAATGGCATAATAGAGTGCATTAATTTGTTTTCTGTACAGTAAATCTGTATATCTTTTATACTGTACACTTTGCATATTAATATAAATAACTACAGGTCTTTCTGCTTTGTTATGTACTTATAAAATATGTTTTACTTATCTTATATCTTTGGTATAGTGTGTCTATGGACGGTTGTGGAACGAGCTATGCCCTTTATCATTGTTTCCCATGGAAAATTACTTTTTTTTCACCCGATTTTCCATTTACCCGTCACTTCTGAGAACCTATCTCCACATTATTCTGAGAACTAGGTGTAAAAATAATGAATACGGTAACTTTTTTTTATTTTGCAAGTTTTATTTAGCTATAAAATCATGTTATGAATTCTTCCTCCTCTTTAAATCTGTTTGTGGTATCAAGTTTTCATAGTAAATGTTCATATATTTTTCTTTTAGCTTTATTTTATTTACCTATGATTATGCATACATTATCTGTGCAATTTAAGCGAAAGGTCGTTACTTCATTCCCTAATCTCAAGCTAATATTTGATTGTATAATTTATCATGGCTATTGTAAACACCTTATTTGTTGTTGTATTTTAATCACATTATTATTCTAATTTTTTTTATATATTCTTTGTATGCACATTTTTCTTGTGGGAGGAGGAAATATTTTGTGAACTAGATTCCTAAGAATGCAAGGCCCATAAAACACAAATTACTGTACTTTGTTTTGAAGAGAAAAATGAGATTAAGCAGGTTTGGCTGCCTTCCATATCAGATACAGTATTGATAATACTGTATTAGATTTTTATTTTATTGACATTAGGACGGGCAGAGAAAAAAAAAAATTGCCTTCATCGGGCTGGGCTAGAAGAAAACATAAAGAAAAGAGAAACAGAGATAGAGAGTGTTGTTGATAAATAATGTTCAGATAATGCACTCTATGAAAACATTTTAAGAAGTCTTTAGATTTGCATTTTTACAGCGTTAGTTTTTTGGTTGTTTATTCTATGTAGAAATGTTAACTTGATACCAGTGGTAGAAAGTTATTTTTATGTTATTTAATAAGAATATTAATATGTGTTTTACAACAGAATGCCATTTAAGGAACTGTATAAGCCATGGTTGCCGCAGCAATGTGGTAGCATTCGAGACTTTGAGTCGTCAGGTCAAGGTTTCGTGTCCCACCATGGTCTGAGGGTAGAGAGGGCATTCACTCAGGGTAATGATCATGCCTACCAAAACCAGAGTCCGTTGCCAGAAGGCACCATCCTAGCCCCAAGTAGAAAAGGCAGTTGTAAGGTAAAACAGATCACATGTGTCGTATGAGGTGAATAAAAGGAATTGTGAAGTTGGCAAACCCTTCTTTGAAAGTTTTCCTTGCCGTGAAACAATTGGCAGAAGAGAATGTATGGGCAATGTACACTGTAGACCAACCACCTCTTAAATTTCTTATAAAACTGTTGTGGCCTTTTCGCTGACTCTGTGGGATATTTTTCTCTTGTGCAAAAAAAATAGTAGAAACCATACCATAATGATATTATTTGATATCAAAACTCCTGGCACATTCTGGGATTTTGCAGTGGGCAGAGGCAGTAGTCCTTAACAATTACTGACTGTATGCACAAAAAAATTATGGAGAGAGCGCATTGATAGTTAAGATGCCAATTTCGCAATGCATTGGCTAATACTACTTTAGCAAATTTTTTTTTACCTATCTAGACAGAACTGTTGTTATGTACAATACGACTTTAGAAAAAAAATTTTTACCTATCTAGACAGAACTGTTATTATGTACAATATAAAATTTCGACTGTGTATGTTATTAACTGTTTAGAATGTTTCGAATATTGTGCCTTTAAAATGCGACTGCCTCGTCAAGATTTGAAACAGAAATAGATTATGCATGATAGTAGACGTTCTCCTAGGTAGCAATTGATGCTGTACACATTATTAGAATTATCCACATTGTAAATATATTTTTTCCATAAAATCTATTAAAAAATGAGCCCTTTACACATCAGTAGGAAAAATTCTCGCTTTGCATAACCATAGAGGACTCGTGATTTTCTTTTGAAAAATATTAGCACTACATACAGCAAATAATAACTTATCATCAGTCTGTGAATATTAAGTTTTATGTTACATCCAATATCTTAAATATTTTTTCAGGTTTTCAAACACGGTTCCTAATGTATGTGACTTTATATTGTAGAAAAATGAACATTATTTTTTTGGTAGAAGATAACAAAAGACATTGTTGAACAGTTTCCTGAGCTATAAGCATATAGCTTAATAAGATCAGCGAGTGCATGCTAAAAATAAATGACATATAAATAACTTAGGAAATAATATCTTTTCCAATGCAAATGAATAAAAAAATAATATATAATGGTAAATAATGCAAGTGGAGAATCTCCCAAATTAGCACTAATTGTGATGTATTAAAATAGTTTTTTTTTTTTTTTTTTTAAATAACATTGTTTTTCTTATCGGTACTAGACGATTCGGTTTTCATCCTAAGCAGCACAGAATCTTTAGGTGTGACATATAAGTTCAGTAATCTGTAATATTTTGTGACAGGATCTAAATTTGTAACATCATTACATCTAGTAAGTGTCACAAAAGAAATGGTGAACACTTGTATAATGTGCCACAATAGAGTAAACTAGTAAAATATTTTGTTAGTACTCTTTTGGGTATCAGGGGACCATGATAGCTCAGTGGTTAGAGCACCTGAATTAGGAAGTGACATACCCATATTTGGATGCACCGAGAGGCTTTAGCTCGGCATCTAGCCTTAATTCCCCAGCTCCAACCCGTCTGTTTCCACCCCTTAGTATGCATGTCAATAGTGATCCATGAAAATGCAAGCAAACAAATCGTCTGGAAAATCAGTTCACTAATTTTTTTTTTTTTTTTTCAACGTGTAGTGATACCCAGTTGAAATGAACATATTGACCACACCTGGAATATATTTTTCAGACCATGGCATTGTCAGCCCTTTGCTCCTCTATCACGTATTACTAAAAGTGGTGACGGTACACCAGCTGTGGCTGTGGGGCTCACAATAGAATATCCTTGCCTGCCAACCTTGTGGGTGATCCAAGCAGGATGGTATGGGGGGAATGTGGCAACCCTTTATCCCCAAGGAGCTAAGACGAGTGATTGAGGTGTGTGGCTCATGGTGAATGAGTGTTTCTTGGCTTGGGCACTCTCCTTAGAATGGGGATGAGGCCATGTATATGTATGTACAAAATACAGGAAATATAAACAAGAGCTCACATCCCTTATATTCTTGATAAAGTCACCAGTTAACTTTAATAATAATCCAACACTCAAAGCAGCTTCTCTCTCGATTCAAGAACTTTAAAACTGCAGAATTTTCAAAAATAGCATTGTAGTTTGTAAGCTTTTGCACTGAGGGATTATATTTGTTTTACATCTTGTGAAATGGGTTCTCAATAAGTAGTTATACTCAAGAGTACAAATGGCACTCCATACATGAAAATGAATGCTATTCCTTTTAAGTAATAATATTACCAAAATAATTATAATATTACTATACAGTGAAACTGGTGTAATTGTAATTATACAGTATTAAGAGTCATAGGTGTTACAACTTCAAAAGTTTCTCTATATGGTGACACTCTTCAGCAGAAAGAATATGAAAAGACATAGAAATAAAGTCAAAGTCAAATCTCTTGAGGTTGTCAAGAAATTTAATGTCAACAAATAAGGTTCACATGTGTTTTATATCAATGCAGTATATATCGTTCTATCAATTTTTAAGTATCCAGGAAAAAACATTATATAATATACCAATGTAGTTTTGAAATAGGTCATGTATTGGTAATAGATTTTGTATTATTAACATACATAGGTTTTATATTAAATAATTTATATACTGTACTTTTATTAATAACGGTCATTTAGCTACCCTTGCCTTTCATTCAACCTTGAATACTAATATATTTTAATAATTATTCATGCTGTGCATTTTGTACTTCGTATTCTAAGCACGAAAATGCGGATTGAAATTCATTCTACGCGCCCGCCGTCTTGAACATCGTCCTTTTCCACTCAGAGAACTGACCATGCAATAAACGCCCTCTGCTGTGTCTGTGACAGTATTACTAATCTCACTTTCAGGTAGGAGGAAAGCGTAATTTCCTTTATCAGGAAGTTCAATTGTGTAAGAGAAAGGAACACCCAATATGCCATACGCCCAATCATCAGTAGCTCCAGATGCTAGACCATAGAGAGGACCAGACCCTCCCACTTCGTAATCTATGCGTCCACCCGACTGTTCCCTGACAGTGTTGGAGAATATCTTCGCAAGAGATTTCAACTGCTTTACATTGGAAGGAGCTTCATTTGTCCAGCCCCAAGGATAAAGGACAGTCTGTCCGAAGCTATGGAAAGTGATAAATAGATCAATGTCACCAATGCTTTTCATCACACGTTGCAGTCCGTAAGTTTCTGGCTCACTGAAGGCTTCAATGCCTTTGTAAATTTCGCTGCATGGATTGCTAGATGCTCCAACACCCCATTTCAAATTCCAGTTGCGATTAAGGTCAACTCCTTTACAACGAGTTATGATACCACCATTATCTCGGCGGTTTTTCCTCCACAATCTGCAAATAAAATAAAATAAAATAAGTAACCATGAGTGAATTATGTAACTTCAAAATGTGGAAAAACAACATTAACCAGATAGAACAACAGCCTTTATGGTCTGCCTGCATAGTAGAAATATGAATTACAACTAAAAACTTTTCATTTAGTTCTTATTGGAACATTGCAAAGTGTGAAGTCATTTTTATAATATAAATGAATCAAATTGTAGCCAAAATTAATCTTACAGTGCTGTGTAGGTTCTGAGCTTGTATCAGGAAAAGAAACAATTAATCCACTCTCAACATATAGACTAAAGTGATGGGTAGTAGTCAATATAGATATTAGGAGAAAAGTATATATTGTTAAGGGGTAATGACTGATAAGAGTACCTAATACTCTTTTTGTATCCAGTTTCTATGGTATCCTCTAAACTAACTTCATATCTTTTATGAATTCTTGAACTTTTTAATCCAGACCACAGAGTTTCTTCTGTCATGCTTAAATAATAATCTGCTGTTGAACTGGGCAGTCAGAGTGAATTGTAATTTGCCAGCGATCAAATCTTAGATTAGGATATCATTCAGTTCCTGACAATCAAAGGAAAAATAGGAAAGAATGACAACACAATAAGAGATGGAGAAAGAAAGAGAGACTGATACATACTGAGACCTGTAATTTCTAAGTTACACATTCTTCGTTTGATTTTTAAGTTATAAACACCTTAGGAAAATAAGGATGCCCACATCTCATCTCATCAGAGTGAGAAATAAACTGTGGGAATGGTAAATGCATTTTATAGTACAGTAGACGTAACATACCTCGCTCTGCTTGAAGTGAATGTGTACTGATAACCATCTGGATTAGCTACTGGTACAAAATACCACTCGGTTGAATCCAGTAAGTTACGCCAGTTGGGATTTGTTGCTACTTGGTGCATCAAATAAGTGGTTACAGCAGGAGATATCCATTCACGTGCATGAATACCTAAAGTTGAAATATAAAGAAATTGTGCTGTATACATTACTAACCCTGATGGTTCAACTGAAGGAATTCCAGACCCATATTCCCTCTATGTCATGAAAATAGATGGAGGAATAGGAGCATGTAATTCATTATCTGATTTTTTTTTCTTCCCACAGAACAGCCTCAAGGAGTGAAGATGATCTGGGTGTGCTGAAACCCTGCTATGCCCCTTCCTTGTTCAGTTGTAATTACATTTCAGGATAGGGCATGAAGATGAAATATATAAAATTAGAGTAAACTAACTTAATTTTGTACTAATCTGTATACAGTATATATACTCATACCTCAATTTTACAGACCCCGTTTTAACAGGTATCGGAACTGACAGACTAAATCTTGAACAAGCAACCTATTTAGTAATTTTCAGTTTTAAAGTTGTATGTTCCTCTGTGCAGTAGTGGCAACACTGAACAAGAGCCACTGCTTCAAGAACTGGCCACTAGTTGGTGCAGCCGCTCAGTTTGTTAACATCGATGAGAGTGACACATGTACTGCAGTGCTCCATGTAGAGTATTGTTTTTTATTAGTGTTGCAGTGTTATAGTGGTTCTTACTCAAAATGTTCTATAACCATGTTGTTTGGAGAAAAAGCAGATGCAAAAAAGGGTAATCTGACAGTAACATAAATGCTTGAGTTGATAAAAAAAAAGTTAAAAGGTACTGAAATATGTTCTCACTCTTTTTTTCCCTTTGCCATGCAGAAAAATATGACAGCAAGCCTTAACTTACGAATAAAGATATATTAGTTACATGCAAATACACTCAGCTCGCTTTTTATGCATTTTTAAAATATGCAAAATTGGAATAACACCCCCCAAAAAACAATAGTAAAATAAAATGCGAAATACACAAATAACGTCCGTGCAAAAAATTCGAAAAAAAAAAATTCCATTTTAGTAAATAAGCAACTGCCTCGGTGGCATTTTCCCACCATGCTGCCATGTGCATACTTTACACGGGAATTAAGGGGACACCCTGGGTTGGGAGGGCTGAAAAGGATGATTTTCTGGCAGCTTTAACGTGTGTAAGTGGAAAGGGCTCTATCTAAACTATAAACAGCAAAAATTTGCCCATTCATGTAAGTATTCATAGTAAAATAATGTCATAAATGATGATGTTTTAATATCCTTTTGTTGTGTTGCATTTTACATCTATTTGACTTAGACAATCAGCGTTTCTATATGATAACTTCGTAACTAGGGATAGAAGCAAGTGCTGGAAAAGTGGTATGAGGTGTGGTGAGCTCATCTGATTCAGTCTCCCAGTAAGGGTACACCCTGGGTTGGGAGGGGGTGAAGAGGACGATGTTCTGTTTTACTCTTCTGGCAACTTTAACGTGTGTTGGTGCCATATGTAAAAGGAAAGGGCTCTATCTAAACTATAAACAGCAAAAAATTGCCCTTTTAGTAAGTATTTGTTGCAAAATAATGTCATAAAAGACGATGTTTTGATATCCTTTCGTTGTGTTGCATTTTACATCAATTTGACCTAGATAATCAGTGTTTTTGTACGATAACTTCGTCACTAGGGATGGAAGCGAGTGTTGGAGAGTGGTACGAGGTGTTGTGGTGAGCTCATCTGATTCAGTCATTCAAGTGAAACGTATCTATGCCCATTATCATTGTTTCTTATGGAAAATGACTCGTTACATTACTCGATTTTTACATTACACGTCACTTCTGAGAACCTATCCGCGTTATTCCAAGAACTGGGTGTATGCATGAACTGACATAGAAAACAAAATGAAAATACCTGTATGTTTTTGAAATCACACACAAAAATTATGATGCTCAATTTATAATATTTAGTGTACAGGTATTTTACATTGTCATATAGGAAGTTGTGCTTGATTAAAGGTAATATTCCTCTTATCTTTGTAATGTAATTCTAGATATTAGCCACTACAGACCCCATTACGGTAATTATGGACAGTTTCCAATATCAAACTGATGGCCCCCTCCCTTTTGTTTGTTAAATCGAGGTATGAGATTATATATATTTGTAGTTTTTACAAGATAAGGTAATCCCAGTTTTCCTCTGGGAATGCAGATATCCATGTTTGCAGCTGTGATCATATCATACAAATTGGACTGTAGTGTCTGATCTTGAGTTGAACCACTTTGCCATTCTTCATCTGATTTTATATCTTAACAATATTTTGAAGAAAAACTAAATTATTGATTACACCCACATCTCTATGATAATGAGGTTCATGATGTTCCTATGGTTTTGATGTGCGTTGAAAGAAGCTGACCAGCAAAACTGTCTGAAAATAAGTTAACCTAACATGACCTATCCTGTCATAACCTTCATATGAAAAGAAATTCTTACTAGTTAATTATACCACAGAACTATGCCACTATATACATTAAAATGAAAGCCATTCCTTTTAAGCAATAATATTACTAAAATACTTATTGTAAATTACTATATAGTGGAACTGTCGCTGCTATTACAATTTAAAGTTTCTCAATATGGTGACACTCTTAGTTTCTCTATATGGTGACACTAGCAGAGGGAATATGAAGGACTTATATGGAAATTAGGTCCGAGTCAAATCTCTTGATGTTGTCAAGAATTTTGTTAACAAATAAGAGGGTTCACATATGCTTTATACCTTCCCAATGTATATCATTCTGAAATATACATTATACCTTCCCAATGTATATCATTCTGTAATTTTCAAGTATCCAGAAAATACATTATTCATTCATATTAGACATACATACTACTGAAAAAGAATATGTATTTGTAAAATAGGTTTCGTATTTAAAAATACATAGGTTTTACGTTAAGTAATAACTTCTGTTAATAACGATCATTTAGTATCCTTGCCTTACATTTAACCATCCTAAGCCAGCCTAAAACTAGTAAATTATGGTAATATTGTGGGTCAGATTTGTTCAAAAGACATTAAAAATCTTAAAATAATGAGACCTACTAAAACGGCATAAAACAGTTGGTTGATGAGACAGGTGTAACAATAAAAATTTACCATAACACATGCATATTCTATTTTTCCTGTTACTTAGCTGTTTATGGCATGCATCTGAAGACCTTAAAGAGTTTCAGTACTCAACTTTCACCGCATGTACAAAGTGATACTGTATACAGCAACAGCTGATGGCTTTACATAGTTGCATATTTAAAATATTTTATGAATGGTATTTAAAAACTCATTTACTCCTTCAATCCAGATCTTATTTAAAAAAAATGAATAGTATTTAAAAACTCATTTACCTCCTTCAATCCAGATCTTCTTCTTGGGTCCAACTGCATTGGGGTTTGTCACTTTGACAACTAACACAGGTCTACCTTCTGCAGTTGTTGAGGCTTGGACTACGTGTACCCAGTCACCCTGTGAAACATTCAACCATCCTACGAGTCCACTAATGTCATCAAAATCATGGTAGGAAGTCCAATCCATTGGAGCTGAAAATTTCACAACAATGTTTACCTCAATTTGCTTCAATCCTGATATTTTGTTTATCATTACAGAAATGAGTGATGGTTTATGTGTAATTGCAAAGTCACTGTACTTGTCAGGTTTGACATTTGCCATTTTTTGGATAAGTATGTAAACTCAATATAGAGTGAAACTCAATGGGCGAGTTTTCTTGTTTGAAGTGATTGTTTGATAATATATGACTGGTTGTAAGAAATGCATCTGTAATACCTGTATACATTATACCTCACCTAATTGTCTCTAATTTTTTCTCAATAGTCACTCAAGATGACTGCTTTTTATATTTTCTTTATGAGATTTTAATTAGGCTAGGTTATAAGAACTGACAAAATATGGTATCCCATGAGATGGAAGACAAAATATTTTCATTTGACACTATTTCTTCTGTCATAGGAGCTAACTAAAAAGGGTAGTAAAGGGTTGACAACACCCTCCTTTTTTCTACAAAGCAACTATTGGAAATGATAATGACGGACAGATTATGATAAAACCTTCTAGCGTTCCACTTTATATTCACTTGTGGCCTTCCTTCAGACTATGGAATATAGTGCCATACTGAAAAAAAAAAATAATACTGTATTGAAGGCTCTCTATAACCTGTCCCATGATATTAAAAATTTTTCACAAAGAATAAATCAAGGCAATGTAATCTTGTTGCCAATTAAGGAAATGAGTAAGTTTTTGTTTGACAACTCACTTGCAGCTCTCTTTGCCCTGTTCTTCTTTTGGAGCATGTGAACCCTTTCTTGCTCGACTAATTCCAAGACATCAGGTACTACAACAGAATATTCGATATCAGAATTTCTAAGCTCTCTTGCCACCCTGTCACCTACGTGAGGTTCCACTAAAAGCTGAAAATTTGTGAAGATTATGAGAGTGCATAGCAAAACACCGTTACTGCTTATGAATTACACCGCTTATGAGAATATTATATTTTCTAATCTAAACAGTAACAGGATGGGCATTTTTACCTTTACTGGATCCTGTGATTATGAAGGCACCATAACACTAAGAACCCCACACCAAATTATATACTCATTAAGCCTGCTAAGTTAACAGAGGCCACTATATGAGGGACTCAACTGTTCTCTCATTCTTTTCCTCAATTAGCCCTGGTGAAGAGAATCTATAAAAGCCATTTGGGATGTGGTATATGTGCACATCATTTCATTTAGGGAATAAGCCAATTGTACTTGGTAATAGTCCTAAGCAGCCGATATGGCTGAGTGGTAACGCTTGCAACTTTTGATTCGTCAGGTTGTGGGTTTAAGGTCCACCACGTCCTGAGGTTAGAACCAAAGTCCTTCGCAATAAAGCATCGTAATAGCCCTTAATAGAAAACGGGGGTATTTGACGTAAAACCGATCACTTAGTGCTGGTCCTGAGCCAGGATAATAGTATAGTGTCAGGATGGGCAGCCAGCTATCGAACCAAGAGGCACCAGTCGCCCGTTGCGATACTACAACTGAAGGTTTTTTGAACTTAAATAGGTCTGTCCAGGACAGTTCAATGTTAAGTCTTCCTTCAGTTACGGTTCTTTTTCTATGCCTACAGCTATAATGAATATTCTTGGATATTCATCACACATCTCTTATTATCCCTTCACATCTGACAAGTCATTACACTCTCCATCTCTGTTTCTCTTTACTTCATGTATCCTTCGTGCCCAGGCCCGATGAGGGCTGTTTTATTTTTTATTTTTTTTTGCCCCGTCCTGGTGTCACAATCATAAAAAAAAAAAGGCTGGTGAAAACGGCGGCCCTGTTCAAACATGGAGAGAGGTGCTGACATAGCAGAATTACACACACACACACACACACACACACACACACACACACATATATATATATATATATATATATATATATATATATATATATATATATATATATATATATATATATATATATATATATATATATATACTAATGCATGCCTCAGCAAATATAATATAAACAGAACCATAGTTTCTTTACCTTTGTTACATCTCTCTTATGACTCCAAATATCTGCATGACCCTCTTCCTCTAAGGTTCGTACAACTCTGTGGTGAGCATTAACCTTCACTTCCCATAACTGTCGAAATATATAAGCTTTTTTTAAACAGTCTTGTTAAATGTTGTCTGACATAATTAGCATGAAAAATAACCCACTGAAATGAGTTGTATATGGCTAGAGAGGGTTATCCCCATAGCGATGGAAAAAAAAAATTCAGTCCTCAAGTTCCCTGCATATTGTAAAAGGAAACTAAAATATAAAGGAAAACAAAGGGTTGTCATTTCCATCTTCTCTAAATCATGTTCTGGTCATGAGATGGCTAATAGAGGAGCTGAGGATTTGCTGGACAAGAAAACATATCCTACCTCTTTTGTTCAATTGTCGACGATTCAGCGGAATATTATTATTATTATTATTATTATTATTATTATTATTATTATTAAAAAAAGACATTTAATCTTAATAATAATAAAAACATATATTGTTTCTGCACTCAATATAATCCTCTCAAACTTGGATGTGAAAATGTTGGTATATCTACAATTTGTAATTCCCAAATAAATTTCAAATTAAAATAATTTAAGAAAAGACTCACCTGCGGCCCTCGTTCGGCACTGACTAGAATAATCCCATATAAAAACGTTGTTATCAATAGCTTCATCTGTAATGGAAAAAAAAGTAGTCATTAGAATTTGAAGAAGTTTAATAGTGAAAGGTTGTACTTTCCAAAAATAGCAATACAAATAACTTTAATTGGATATATTATTATCATTATTATTATTATTATTATTATTATTATTATTATTATTATTATTATTATTATTATTATTATTATCGTAGATCTTCATGGATTTCTTATCCACGAATGAGAACCATTATCAAAGAGTAGTTAATCCTTTTTCTAATCTAGTTTTCAATTAAATATACCTGTATTACATAAGCAGAATATTATAATTAATAAAGATATATACTTTCACAACATGCATTAGCGAGTAAAGGCACAACGGATTTGAACACATGTAAAAATGACGAGTTGTAACCTCAGAGATGAATTTATTCGAGAAAAGAAAAGTTCGAGTTTTGATGTGTTACTGTCTTTGTGAGGTCACGTTCGTCGTCTGCGTCAGAAAACGAAAATGTTAGTTTTATTTTTTTTTTCCAAAGAGGATTGTAGCGTTTTTTTTTTATTAAGAATAATTCTCACGACGTATTTACATAGACCGAATATAATCCTTCAAATCGGAATATTGAAAAAAAAATATATTACTTTTCATAAATTCCCCTCTCCTTGCCAAGATGGCTGCAAGTTAAACAAACATTTATCAATTACCTTAGCTCAGTATGCGTAAAATTTCCCAGATTTTTGAGTAATTTGTGATTTCCTCTTCATTATTCCGATGATGGTTACCCAAAGGGGGTAGTTCACAGTTTTAGCGGGCCATGCCGCTCAACGACCTCATCCCTCCACTCAGGTAAGTAGTTCGACTGAAGGTTAGGTAAGTATCTTTAGTTAGGATAGTAAGATGGGGCGTCCCAGGGTGGCGAAGCCCCCCTGGCTAAGAGGTTAGGTAAGTATTTTTAGTAAGGATAGTAAAAAAAAATGTTTTGTATGCCTATTGTCACCATTTTTGTTGTGTATTCATCTGCCAGTGCTCTAGTCAGAGCCTATCGCCATCTACTGGTAGGTTTTGAACATTGGTACGGCCCGCTAAGCTGTAGGTGTTCCCCCAAAGGTAATATTTATTAGCATTAAATAATATAAAAAAAAAATTTAATGTTTTGTTTTGGACTCATTGATTTTTGTAGACTAACCTAAGCTAGTTTAACTTAACCAAATATTATCAGTTATTTGTGTATTGGGAACAAAACTTTGGTTCATATATATAAGAAGAGCTATGATTTCTATAAGAATCTATAGGGTAAGTGTTAAACTTATATTTCTATGAGTGTTAGGGCAATTGACCCAGGGATAACTGCCCCCTGGGGTTACTACCAAAAAAAAAAAAAAATAAAAAAAAAATAAATATATATATATATATATATATATATATATATATATATATATATATATATATATATATATATTATATATATATATATATATATATATATATATATATATCGTAATTATAAGGGTAAATATTTTTTATTTATCATTGTTAGGTTCCCTAACCTAATCTAACCTTTTTGAAGATATTAAAAAAAAAATGCCATTATAACTGTGATAATGTTGTTACCTAACCTAACCTTGAAGATAACGAAAGATAAAGAAAAAGTTACCGTTATGATAATGATAAATCTAAGTACTTATTTTGGGGGACAATTGTCCTCCTTATGGGTAAATTATTTTTTCAGTTATTACTTCCGTAGCTCAGTAAGCTAAAACCAGTTGGCAAGTTCTTATTGGTAAGCCATTTAGTAGGACCAGCTGCACCCATGGGCTTGGTGATGTCCTGACTCCTAAATAGTAACATCTATATACTCTTGTATTTGGAAGTTTTATACTTTCACCAAGCACATGTAGAACTCATATTTTCATATCCTTGTCTAACCGTAAAAAAGATTATTATTATTATTATTATTATTATTATTATTTTATTATTATTATTATTGTAATGCTATTATTGGATTAACTACCATATTTCTTTAATTTAGAAACTTGTTATGTTTGTTTAATATCATGATCCTTGAAAGTTCATAAGATCAATGTTTTCCCTTATGCCTCTCTCCCTCCAGAAAAAGGGGGGATATATTCCAAAACAAGGCATTGTCCTGTAGAAATAATTAATTAGTACCCCCACCTAATGGGGGATCATTACTTTCAATTACAGTACAGAAAATTTCATTCCCATCTCATACACCTAGGGTCATCATACCAGAGGCCCAAGTATTATTTTTTTTCTATTTACTCAATTATCTATTTATATATCTCCGATTTTATAGATCATGAACTGTATCTTTCTCTTATTGACCTGAATAGCCATTGATCTGCTCACTCTACCCTATGAGTCGCCAGGGGTTAGGGGACATCAGACAATTCTGTTGTAAATTCGAATATAACTTCAGTTGAAATGTCTCTTTTTCGCCTCGTAACTATGCTTGTTTGAACTCAGCTGTTCTGGTGAAGCAGACCAGACGTGTTTAGTGCTTGAAATTACGAAAAAAAATAGCGAATAATGGAGGCGATATTATTACTCTGTTTACAATGAATACATCCTCAGAGTTGACAAAGTATGTAATTGAATTCACTATTATTTGCATATTAGCTCACGGCTAAATACTTTTTTTCCTCCATCTTGCTTGTGTTTCACTTCTGAAAGATGACTGAAGAACATATATATATATATATATATATATATATATATATATATATATATATATATATATATATATATATATATATATATATATATATATATATATATATATTCGCCGAGTAGTAGGAAAGATATCACCATGGTCGCTCGCGAGCGTTAGTGGGCGCATGGACTTTCTCTTTTACTTTTGCATTTGACCCGAACGAAATGGAAAGTTTGTGAATCATTATGGTTTCCTGAGTGAATGATGTGAATGGCATTACCGGCATTATTCATGAATTCCACTGAATGCTTGGAAAGATAAATTTATGAGGATAGGATAAAAAAACATTTGTAAGATTTTTTCTGGTGTATATATATATATATATATATATATATATATATATATATATATATATATATATATATATATATATATATATATATATATATATATATATATTCTTTCCTCACACAGGTAGGCTTTTTAGCCTGTCAGTGAGGAGCATCTTATGTATATATATATATATATATATATATATATATATATATATATATATATATATATATATATATATATATATATATATATATATATATATATATACACACACACAAACGGACATTAAACACTGTGGAGAGAGAGAGAGAGAGAGAGAGAGAGAGAGAGAGAGAGGAAGAGAGAGAGAGAGAGAGAGAGAGAGAGAGAGAGAGAGAGAGAGAGACTGTCTCTATATGAGTAGTCACAACAGGTGAAGACTGCTAAGCTGTAAGCTATATTTATCTTAGCCCTCCATTCTATTCAACTAATCGAAGTTTACGACGAGATTTCTTCTTCTTCTAATTTAGACATGGATAGCTACATCAAGCGAAGAAGAAAAAAAATTATAATTGTTGTCTCTTAAATTATAATAACTCTCTTGAACTTTAAGCCCTTGCACTTTTAATTTATTTAATACCTAACAGAACAATAAAATATATTATATAAATAAATAAATGAGAGATGTTACAGTTAAACGTATCGAATGTTTTGCCAAGCGTAGGATTAGTGCAAAATCTGGGAGAAGATTTGCATTTTAATGTCGAAGTACCGTGGGATGTACAGTGGAGTTAGGCCGCTTTCACACCGAAGTGGTACATCGCACTTGGCATGCCACGTGGCACGCCAGTTGAAAACGAACATCCGGAAATATATGAAACCTTTCACATAGAAGTGGCGTGACACGTCCCATGTGCCCCGTGCGACTTGCGTGCCACTCACGCGTGTGGCACATGGGACGTGTCATACCACTTCTGTGTGAAATGTTTCATATATTTCCGGATGTTCGTTTTCAACTGGCGTGCGACGTGCCACTTTGGTGTGGAATTGGCGTTACAGTACGTGAGTATGATGGCCTACTTAACGGTGAGAATACTATGATGAGGTATCACGAATTACGTTTTGTTACATCAGACATCTCTTAATTTACTTTCTAGATAATAAAGCTCGCACGCTGTTTAGATGGACGTAGGTAAATAATGGAACGTCGGAGGTAAATACAGTAACTTAATATTGGCTCCGAAAAACCGTTTCCTTTACTGTGGTTTTGCAATAGTGATTATGGGAGAGAGAGAGAGAGAGAGAGAGAGAGAGAGAGAGAGAGAGAGAGAGAGAGAGGAGAGATCCAATTACCTACCTAATTTTCTAATTGCCTACAATAGCGTTTCATTTTGAAATTTGCCCGTTCATCATTAGATATTTTAAACTATCCGGCCACAAATTTGTAACCGTTCTTGAGCTGAGTACCGCAGATAGCGGAGTAACCTCATTCCCACCAGTGATTTTTTTTCCCTTTGGCGGTATATTACTCCTCGTCTGTCTCTTTGCTAATTTACTGATTCACTGACATTTAACACATATTTCCGTAATATATGAATATTTTAAATATTGTCAATATCTTCTTTCGGCGATTTCCGATTATCAACTCTATACAGATAAAAACAAAATAACAACCGCAGGAAGAATGGTTTGGGGACATGGTGAGATAGGCGAGACTGATGGTTCGGGCATGTGCTGAGGAGGGATGCGGGGGGGGGGTATTTTTTGAAAAAAATGCTGAGGATTGAGATTTCAACCAGGAGGCAGAGAGGTAGACCAAGAAGGTTATTTATGTATGTGAAGGACATGAGGGTGTGTTGTGACACGAGGACACAGGGGATAAGGCAATATGGAGACGATTAGACCGTAGTGGCGAGCACTAAAGAAGAAGATTGTTGTATTTACATAAGGACTTTGTAACATTTTGCACATACTTCTTTCGAAGCTTCAACCCTTGTCTGTTGGTTCTTTAGCCTGCCATAACAAAGTATCTCTATCAGTTCTACCAAAGCTATACAGGAAGTTGAAAACGCTTATTAATCCCTCCTCAACATAGCTCCACTGGTTTCAAGTGATGGTAACTCCTTCAACCTGTCCGCATAACTGATTTGTAATACATTATGATTATAGCATATAGGGTTCATAAGCGGAAAGCAGAAAAAAATGTGTACAATCATCATAACATCTTGGCTTCTTATGCAATCATCATTGGGTATTTCCATTAGCCATGACTTATAAACCCACTCGTCTTCCCACCAACCACCACCCTCTCATACATCTTCCCTTTGCCCCTTTCCTTATTTACTTCTTGCCATCAGCAGTTCACCCTTATCATACCCTCTTCTTCCCTTCATGTGTTGGAATGGACGATTCATTCAAAATATTCTTGGATATTCATTACACATCTTTTATTATCCCTTCACACCTGACAAGTCATTACACTCTCCATCTCTGTTTCTCTTTACTTTATGTATTCTTCGTGCCCAGGCCCGATGAGGGCTGTTTTATTTTATTTTTTTTTTGCCCGTCCTGGTGTCACAATCATAAAAAAAAAATATTATTGTTTTTGTTCCTCTTGCAGTGAACGCCAATTAAAATATAACCTCCTCTTCCCTCCATGTGTTGGAATGGACGATACATTTAAAAAACGCAATATTATTGTTTTTGTTCCTCTTCCAGTGAACTCCAAATAAAATATAAACCTTCAATACTCCCCAACATATCTGATCTAATCTCTAAAATGTGGAATATTTAGTAATTTCATAACGGAAAGATATCACGGGAAGTACATAACCTGCTCCTGACTACGCTCCCAGAAACACTGGACCATGCAATTGTGCCAGAGGCTAGTGTGACCTCAGCCATACACTCGCTGCATAACCTCGTCATTAGCACCTTTTACGCTTCTACGAAGATGTATTCCTTTCCAGGTAAGTAAACAAACTACCAGTTGCCCTTTTGTACCTCCTCCTTCATCCGGATATACTTGTTATGCAACACTTTTAGGGGCGGGGTCATCTTCTTCTTCTTCTTCTTCCATTATTATTATTATTATTATTATTATTATTATTAGTAGTAGTAGTAGTAGTAAGTAGTAGTAGTAGTAGTAGTAGTAGTAGTAGCAGTAGTAGTAGTAGTAGTAGCAGTAGTAATAGTAGTAGTAGTAGTAACCATTCAATTATACCTCTTTAGCAAGATCAAGAATAATAATAATAATAAATGTTTAAGTTATATATGTCATTATTAGTCCCTATTTGGGGGTGGACACAGACGGATTGAGGTCTGGGAATTAAAGCTGGATCCCCTTCCTAACGCCCCTCCGTCGAGTACTCTACCAATACACTATGACAGTCCTCTTTATATGCCAACAGCATGCCAGAAACATATGGAGAACACTGGCCAGAAACATCGACCCCACATACAAGTGGGAAAAGATGTACACGAAGAAGAAGATGATCTGGATTTTCCCAGGCACTGACCAGTCTCAACGATGTTGAACTTCACTGATCTCACAAGATGTGAACCCAACGTGGCATGACCGCGGGCAATAATAATAATAATAATACTAATAATAATAATAATAATAAGAATAATAATAATAATAATAATAATAATAATAATAATAATAATAATTAGTAGTAGTAGTAGTAGTAGTAGTAGTGATATTATAATACTAACAAAACATTAATAATACTAATAATAATAATTAGTAGTAGTAGTAGTAGTAGTAGTAGTAGTAGTAGTAGTGATATTATAATACTAACAAAAACATTAATAATAATAATAATAATAATAATAATAATAATAATAGTTTCATTCTATAGCTTTCTCTTTGCAGAGGTCCTTTCTAAATTTCTTTAGAGATAACTTTCACTTTTGTTTCACATTTATATTTCTTTACTTCAGAACCATCCTATGTTAGCCTATTCTTGTACCTAATTTCATTTCGGAGTTAGTTACGCTCTTAGCCTATAGGGCTAAACAGACGATCAATATTACTGACAGTATTTCCCTGTACTGTCATTATTACTGTAGGTGTGTCCAGCAGATTGACATAGTAGTTCACACCAATAGAATAGTGTCAGTATTTTTAATGACAGTAATAATGATCGTCTGTACCCCCCTTATCATTTAAGCTCGCGTAACACTCATTGCGCCGGCTGAGTTGGCAGGGTTTTGGAGACGATAAGAGCCCTGAAGTCTCTTTCACACGCTCTATAGGACTCTTTAGTGAAGGTTTTTTTTTCTATTTTTTTTTACCTCGGAGCTTAAGGAGTGAAAAAGTAAAAATTAATATTCTTTTCTTATTTTTCTATGCACATAACCGTGGCAAAGCGGTAGCGTCCGCGACTCTTAGGCGGCAGGTCGAGAGTTGCGCGCCCCGACACGGTCTGAGGTTCGTAAGGGCATGCACTCAGGGTAACGATTACATCTGCCAAAACAGGTCCTTCGCAAGAAGGCAACCGTCCTAGCCCTTGGTAGAAAAGGGAGTCCGAGACGTAAAACCGGGTTTTTATAAGCCATCTTTCCCCTTATAAGGGGAGTGGCTGAGTCAAGGCAAAATACTCTGACTCTTTGGGAAGAGAGGAGACAGAGGAGTGGATTCCCAGTCCCCACACTCGGCCCCATTGAGTCGACTCTTACGACACACAGGGGAACACGGTTTAAGTATTCTAGCCTCCCCGTCCCTAAGGGATTACGAAAAGAAGGTCATGCATACGCTCCGCGGGGGGAACCAAAGCTGGTGTTACTGGAGATATCCTGTTTCAATGCGCCCAATTCGGGTTATTTCCGGGGAAACCCCACCAAACCTTCGCTAGTTTTCCCTCTTTGAATCCTGCTTACAATATTCCTGCGGGTTTTCTATCTCACACTCTGGGGTCTATTTATTTATTTGTTTGTTTATGTGATTTTTTTTTATTTATTCTCGTAGTTATTTTTTCTTTGTTCACTTATATATATATATATATATATATATATATATATATATATATATATATATATATATTATATATATATATATATTATATATATATATATATATATATATATATAATATATATATATATATATAATATATATATATATATATATATATATATATATATATATATTATATATATATATATATATAGAGAGAGAGAGAGAGAGAGAGAGAGAGAGAGAGAGAGAGAGAGAGAGAGAGAGAGAGAGAGAGAGGAGAGGAGAGAGAGAGAGAGAGAGGTTTGTGCTATATCATCGGAGTGCACATTGACTGAAATTCTCTCTCTCTCTCTCTCTCTCTCTCTCTCTCTCTCTCTCTCTCTCTCTCTTTCTCATTAAGACCCCTCCCAAGATCACTCTTGGGATGCCTTTGCTAGAGCTTCGTTCTCAAGGTCATGTCCCGATAAAGGCATAAACAGAAGTTTAAGGGAGCCTATCCTCTAGACAGATCCTTATCAGATATACTGGAGTTCTCGATGCCCAACGGAGTCTTCCCTATTCATACTAATAAGGCCCGATTTCTTAAACTGTGTAAACCTAGGATACCATATTGTTAGTTAGCTAGACGCACACAAATGGATTTCATAAACGCATTTGACGGGGTTCTGTGTATGGCACCGCGTCAGATGCGTTTATGAAATCAATTTGTGTGTCTAGCTAACTATCAATATGGTATCCTAGGTTTACACTGTTTAAGAAATCGGGCGGGATCCTAGCCATACACAGAACACGTCAGATGCGTTTATGAAATCCATTTGTGTGTCTAGCTAACTAACAATATGGTATCCTAGGTTTACACTGTTTAAGAAGCCGGGCCATAATCTATATTGATTCGACTCTCAAATAGCGTATCTATATCGCTCTATATATCTGCTTATGCTTCAAGTATGATAACAGTCTAATCTTTTATTCCACAAATACAGATATATTAATAATTTTCAAATCTATTGCTAATAAAAGAAAAAATATATATTTTTCTTCTCGTGAATAGGCCTACATCAGTTTTAGAGTTTTCGAAGCATTTTTAAATCCGCGAATGCAGGTCTCAGACCTATGTAGTATTAATTAACCTTGAATTGATAAACTAACTTGTTTTTGTTTGTTTTTTCAAATTTCTTAGCTAAAATTACAGAAGGTTAACATAAGCACAAATCCGGGAGCCCAGGGTAAACAGGCCACGCATAGAGAAAGTATTTTTTGCTATACAGGATGTGTGCACATTATATCGTATGTGTGCTTAGTATATATATCTTTGCAGTGTGTGTGTGTGTGTGTGGTGTGTGTGTGTGATATTTGGTGGATGAGAAGTAATGAAGTGGATTTTTTTTCAGTTTAAGTTTGGGGGAAAAAAACATTCATTTCTGATTATTTCGGTACTGGTATAGTCGTTTGTTTGTTGATATTTTTTTTTTCTTGTTGACAATGAATTGCTTATTTATTTACTTCCCGGTAAAATTGACAAGTTTTTAATCAAGTTTAAACACGTGTCACAAAGCTCGTACTTTGATATTTATTTTGTTTTAATGAACAGAAATTGTAATTAGTCTGGTTATTAAAACTTAGCTAAGTAACTGTAATTTAAATACTAATAATGATGATGATAATATAATAATAATAATAATAATTATAATAATAATAATAAATAATAATATGGTATTGATGATGATGATGATTAGCAGCATTTAGAAAAAAAAAAGAAAACAATAGGCTAGACCCAGATTATTGGAGACATAAAGCAATAAATTATATATATGTTGCCCAAGAAAATTCTATCCGATAAAGGATTATTCCTGAGTACATTATTTTTTTTTTATTTTAACCAAAGGAAGTACTGGATTCATTTAATTAATTTTCCCCAGCTTGAGAGAGAGAATGTAGGTGTAGTTCCAATCATCTGAAGGCTAATGAAAGTGAATGTTCCTAGAGAGAGAGAGAGAGAGAGAGAGAGAGAGAGAGAGAGAGAGAGAGAGAGAGAGAGAGAGAGAGAGAGAGAGAGAGAGAGAGAGAGAGAGAATGTAGGTGTACAGTTCCAATCATCTGGAGGCAAATGGAAGAGAGAGAGAGAGAGAGAGAGAGAGAGAGAGAGAGAGAGAGAGAGAGAGAGAGAGAGAGAGAGAGAGAGAGAGAGAGAGAGAGAGAGAGAGAGAGAGAGAGTACTGAACAGATCCAAGCAGTGAGAGGCCAATGAAATGAAAGCGAGAGTGTTCCTGACTGGAGAAAGTTTCTGCTCACCCCCTATCCACACTCCGAACATATATTTATGGAATATTTTAATAGGATATTAATATTACGAGAACATCAGTGTTACCTGCTGACTCAACTGGAATATTTTATCTTACCAACGTAATTATATCAACATTTTTCTCTATTATCATTTGTCAAGTTTATTCATTCGAAAATGAATAAATATGCTGAATCCTCTCATGAAACTGCTCTGTTAACACTACTCCCTCGGGTAAGGAATATTCCAAGACTACTTTTAAGCAACATCTGTAAAAAAGAAAAAATACATTATGGGCCTAATGGAGTTAAAAAGATAGGCCTACGAGGAAGCTATCTTTAACCTAGACGTCTGGCGAGTGAAAGTATATATATTTCTGACAAAGAAGTACGTGCTTGCTTATAACAATTACTTCTTCTTCTAATTATTATTATTATTATTATTATTATTTTATTGTGAGGGTTCGTACCATATAAGGAACCTTGCGGACTTGCTAATTTAGTTCTTTTGAATTTTGGCATGTTATCTCTCTCTCTCTCTCTCACACACACACACACACACACACGATTCAAGATAACACTGCTTTTTCCGCTTAACTGCTTGAGGTTAGGCGTCTGTGAAAGCAGATGAAAGTATTGTGTATGTCACAGGTCGATGATGATGATGATGATAATAAAGATAACAATAATGATGATGATGATAAATTCGTTGATGAAGTTGAAAGTTTCCGGAATGACAATAGCAATGTAAATGACAATACTGACAACGCGGGAAACCGCAAGGTTTCGAAAAGTGTTTAAAGTTAAACTCTCTCTCTCTTTTCCTTCAGTCTTACTTTCATCCCTTGCACGAGACATTCTGGGGAGAATATATCTTTACTTTATTTTCGAGACTTATTTTACATCGAGAGAGAGAGAGAGAGAGAGAGAGAGAGAGAGCTCAAATAACGAAAGGCAGGCCCTGAAAGTGCCCGCTTTCGCTCGCGAACTTTCTGGGTCGCACTTGTTAATCCGTTATTTATCACTCGCGTACTTAACTTTCACGACTTATGAGATGCAAGTATGTATGCATGCATGCATTCATTCTTACATACATACATACATACATACATACGAACACTTCAATGGGGATATTTAAGGCATACATACACACAGCCAGTCATTCACTCTCTAACTCACTCGCACGCACGCATGCACAGTTTATGCAGCCACCTTGGATCTGTCAGCATGTTCAAAATTTATCAGCATAATATGCAGACTCATAAATTCGTGCATAAAACTATTTAAAAATTGTAATAAATTCTGTAGCTGCTTCATCTAAAATGTGCTACGTGGTATGCCATGTGCGACGTGCCACTTTGGTGTGAAAGCGGCCTAAATCTACTGCCCATCTACCCTTGCGGACATCCAAAGCAAAGTTATAATGACCTCTGAGCTCATTTCTGACTGTTATTTTCGGAAATTTAAGTCAAGCTCGTTCCTTCTCATCAACCTGTAAAAAATAAACTATAGAATCAAACTGCATTGTTACAATTAATCTCAAGCACATTCTGTAGCTGCCATATCTGAAATGAAAACTAAATTTTATCTTCAAGACCTTGAGATTATCTAAATTGTCAGCTTTGGTCTTTTCTGTAGCACATTCTCAGAGTGTTTTAAGAGATTCATCAAAAGCTGAACATGAGTAGCAGTTCGAGGTTGACCTTGTAAAATATCAAGGCTGGAGGTTTAAGGGAAGGGATATCCTTTTGATCAAAAGAATTGCAGTTAATAAGACGGTTGCAGGGCTTTCACTGGGTCAGGGTCGAACTCAAGATCCAACCACGCTCTCATTTTATGACACAGGACGTTTGTTTACTTAACACGCTCTTCGTCCATTTTGACGTAGGAAATCAACATGATGAGGTGTCATTTTTGTCCTTTCGTTTTTCCCCATGAAAGTAAAAGTTATAAATTTAATTGTAGTTCCGTGTTGAACCTCTAATTACCAAAATATAAACGCTGTGGTTTGGCCTTGGTTTATCAATTAAAACACTTTCAGGGTTATATTTTAAGATAGTTGGTGTCAGGCCTTGCCTACGGCCGTAAAAATAATGTAGCCAATACTCTCTAAAAGTTTAACGGATGAAGAAAAAGAAGTTTATCTTTCCAAATCATTTGAAAGAATGACAGTGATCTTTATCAGCACCTCTTAAAATTTTTATTTGTGTCTCTGTTTGTCAGAAGCTTCTCGGAGGCTAGTGTTTGATATTGGCCCAAAGATTTATGGCCTGTTGCCTTCCTGATCCCCAACCCATTGCGTTTATTCGGGTTTGCGACCAGCACCGAGGTGAGTTTCTGGCTCCCCAGTGTATTATTTGAAAGGATTACAGTGAAGGCTAATATTTTTTTTTTTACCTCACTGTTTATACATTCTTTAGTTACACATTTAATTTTGCAGGAAATAATTTTCTGCCTCGCAGGCAAGTTAAAAGTCACGCTAGTCTCTGGCCCCTCGCTCAATTTGCACCTGCATCCAGTTGAAGGTAATTGAGAGGAAATATACATTTTACTTAACACTGAAGGATGACAAATGTCCTACTTGATGTTTGCATGCAATGGGAGAAACTCCACGTGGCTGTGATACAAACCACTGACCCAATCTATGACAAATAATTATATACAGACACTTTCATTCATAAAAACACTACATAAAACATAAATTATACAGTATGAATGAATTTTAACCCAGTAATAATAATGTAACAATATAGTTCAGTACAGTAATATATACATTAATACATGGGTAGAAAATGGGTAGGTTTTTGTTCTGTCAGCGAATTATTGTAACTCGGTTGTTCGTAAGTTGGGAACCATCTATATTTACATCATAAACTGCATGTTGAAGATGTATATTCCTGTTCAAGAAATATATGAAGTAAGCAGACAATAGCAAGCGGAATATGTATTAGGAAGTACGAGTTGAGCTGTCTTATCTGGCAGTAACAACCAAGGAAAAGTTTTTCTGGAGATATAAAAACAAGACTTCATCTTCAGGGGTAAGAACCGAACAACAGTGTTTCTGAGGCTACACAATAAGTAACATAATGGATATATTCACAGTTCAGAACCGAACAGTCTTCTGGAGAATGCTGAGAGAAACAGGACTGTCATCTTCCAGAATCACAAACCAAACAACAGATCTTCTGAGAATATGCAGTAAGAAGTGAACAGTATCTTTTCTAAGATGTAGAACCGTCGTCTTGACAATTAAGGCTTAAACTTTTTTTTCCCCCTTTTTGGAGATAATGTGCAGTAAGAACTGTCATCTCCATTAGCAATTATCCTGACAGCCTGACCTCCGTCTGTCATGGCCTATCTACGATAGTTAAGACTCTCTTGAGATATGTATGTGCTTATGGCCTCCTTTTGAGAGATATCTTACATCACATAAAAAAAATTAAGTGTTTACTACGAATGTCTTATTGCATATTCCTTTAACAGTCAAGAACCATCACTGGTTTTTTTTTTTTTTTTAGTATTCATAGTTTTTCTTTAGTATACTTAGTTTTTTAAACTTTAACGAGGCATAGAAGCCAGGGTATGTGTTTTATTTATTAATACGTGAAATAAGAACAAATATGTTTATGTATGTGTGATTACCTGTATGTGTTCACAGGAAAGATTTATGCTGGTAACTGTTGAGTGTTTGTTTGTTTGTTCAAGATTTTCTTCCATTTTTAATGTGATAAAGTTTTCTATGGATCTGCCTTTGTGTGTGTGTGTGTGTGTGTGTTTAAGGTACAAAACTTTCTCTCACTGAAGTTCTTAGCTAACTACAGGGATTGACTGTGGGTGTCTTGCAGTTTTTACTAAAATTTCCACTCATAGTCATAAGTTAAAGCGGGCATTCATTCAGGGTAACGATCACACCTGCCAAAACCAAAGTCCTCCGGAAGAAGGCACCGTCCTAGCCTTTGGTAGAAAAGGGAGTCCATGATGTAAAACCGATCAGTCATAATATTTAAAAAAAAAAGCTTTGGTTGATTTTATTCGTCTCTCTTAACAGTCTTTTTGAATTCCATTGCAACGTCCACAGAAACTTTATTCATGATTCCGTGATTTAATGGGCCAAAGACTGGTCTATATACCAGAGAACCCAAGTGTAGCTCTGCCTTCTTATAATGAAAAGGACAGTAGTGGTGTCTGTCGTCTCATAGCTCCTATCAGCTCTGCAGGAATGAATGAACCTACAAATTGACATGGCAAAGAATTATGAAAGAGAACCCAAGTGTGGCTCTGCCTTCTTATAATGAAAGGGACAGTAGTGGTGTCTGTCGTCTCATAGCTCCTATCAGCTCTGCAGGAATGAATGAACCTACAAATTGACAATGCAAAGAATTATGAAAGAGAACCCAAGTGTAGCTCTGCCTTCTTATAATGAAAGGGACAGTAGGGGTGTCTGTCGTCTCATAGCTCCTATCAGCTCTGCAGGAATGAATGAACCTACAAATTGACAATGCAAAGAATTATGAAAGAGAACCCAAGTGTGGCTCTGCCTTCTTATAATGAAAGGGACAGTAGTGGTGTCTGTCGTCTCATAGCTCCTATCAGCTCTGCAGGAATGAATGAACCTACAAATTGACAAGGCAAAGAATTATGAAAGAGAACCCAAGTGTAGCTCTGCCTTCTTATAATGAAAAGGACAGTAGTGGTGTCTGTCGTTTCATAGCTCCTATCAGCTCTGCAGGAATGAATGAGCCTATAAATTGACAAGGCAAAGGATTATGAAAGAGAACCCAAGTGTAGCTCTGCCTTCTTATAATGAAAAGGACAGTAGTGGTGTCTGTCGTTTCATAGCTCCTATCAGCTCTGCAGGAATGAATGAGCCTATAAATTGACAAGGCAAAGAATAACATTTTATATACCTGTCCTAAAGCTTTTCAACAATACTAAAGAAAAAAATAATGAAATTAAATGATAACTGTTGTCTTTAACACGTGAAGTAAAAGTTGAAAATAAGAGCAGTCTGCTATGCTGTTATAGTCAGATGGAACCAGGAAGAGTATATAGCCCACTGTGGACTTGGGAACGCTGAAATAAGATAGTGCGGGAATACTATATTCCTGTGATTACCTAATTGTGATTACCTAATTGTGTTTACGGGAAAGAGCCCAAAGCTCGTATCTTCCCGTCTCCTCATCGGTTCCATTTTAGACTTAGTGATACTTATCGTACCTGTCCTTAAAACTATGCATTGAGATAGCATTAACTACCTCCTCGCTTAGCCAATTCCAATTATCAACTACTCTTACACTGAAAAAGTATTTCCTTACATCCTGCAAAGAAGTTTTCTTACGAAGCTTCAAACTATGACCTCTAGTTCTAGAGCCAGCCATATCGAAATATCGATCCCTATCCACTCTATCATAACCATGAAGGAATTTAAAGACTGTCACCATATCCCCCCTTACTCTTCTAGCTTCGAGTGATGGCAAGTCTAATTCCCTCAGCCTCTCATCATAACCGAGATTGCGTATTTCTGGCACCAGTTTCGTGGCATGTCTTTGAACTTTTTCAAGCTTAGCTATGTGCTTTTTCAAGTGCGGATTCCAAAAGGGGGCTGCATATTCGAGTTTTGGCCTCACATAGGTTACATAAATATTTCTGAACATTTCCTTGTCCATGTGCCTGAAGGCTACTCTTACATTTGATAAGAATGCATATGCTGCCCTTACTACGCCATTTATATGTATTTCTGGAGACAAATCTGCCAGTATGTTTACTCCTAGATCTCTCTCATTTTCTGTCTCTTGAAGTTGTACTCCAGACACCGAGTAGTCAAGCTTGGGCCTTCTTGCACTTGTACCCATTCTCATTACCTTACATTTTGAAGTATTGAATTTCATTAGCCACTTTTCTGACCACTCATGCAGATTATTTAGATCCTCCTGAAGTTCTCTACCATTGTTCTCGTTTTTTACTTTCTTCACAATCTTTGCATCATCTGCAAACATATTCATAAATGAATTTACAGACTCTGGTAGGTCATTTACATATACAAGGAACAAAAGTGGCCCTAAAACTGAACCCTGTGGAACTCCACTACTAACTCTTCTCCATTCAGACACTGAGTGTCTTACTCTAACCCTCTGTATGTATGTTAGCTTATTGTCAGTCTGGATATTCACTTATAGCCTTTATATATGTGTGTATGTATGTATGTATGTATGTATGTATGTATCTATCAGCATTTCTTTATTGACTACACCGTACACCTACACTGAACTTGCCAGTATTCAACACTACTACAAACTTTCTCACACGCGATATATAGTTTAATACAGTGCAGGGAGAGATAATAATAAATAAATCTTATTGTTTATGTTATCTGGTTTATTCCAGCTTTTATAGGAAACCTACAGCCCGAGCCTAAAATATAACAGCCAGAGCCTAAAATATAACCGTTGGGACAAATAGATTACTAAACATAAGAGTCAAACAAAAAGGGCGCAAGAAACCAGTCCTCGGAAACCAGATTCTTGAGCTTGAAGCCACTGATTACTACCGAAGTTACGAAATTATATAACAGGTGATATCTCTCTCTCTCTCTCTCTCTCTCTCTCTCTCTCTCTCTCTCTCTCTCTCTCTCTCTCTCTCTCTCTCTCTTCTCTCTCTCTCTCTCGTACATAAATAAAATATGTACATCTATACCAACTCTTCAACATCATTTTACAGACTCGGTACCATTATTATTGCTATCATTATTATTATTATACACTGAATTTGTATGAAGCGGAGACCGGGAGCTACAACAATAATCATATTAAAAAGAGATACAACCCTCTCACGCTAAATTAGTTTAGGATGTAGAATCCAATAATTTCCTATTTCGTAATATACTCTTCGCATTCAAGCGTGAGTGTGTGTGCATGTATATATATGCACACACACACACACACACACACACACACACACACACACACACACACACACACACACAGATTCCAAGATGCTGGAAACAAGCAAACGTGATACCTATCTTCAAAAAGGGAAGGAGGGATACGTCTATGAACTATAGACCAGTTTCCTTGACCAGCATAGTTTGCAAAGTTATGGAGAAACTACTAAGGAAACATATCTCTCTTCACTTGGATTCCTCCAACTTTTTGTCAGTGAGGCAACATGGCTTCAGAGAATGTATATCAACAGTAGCAAATTTATTAGAATTTTATGATGAGGTAAGCTGAATCTTACAGGCAAGATAGGGCTGGGCAGATTGCATATTCCTAGACTTCCAGAAAGCGTTTGACACTGTTCCACATGGGAGACTTATTAGCAAGTAGCTAAGCTTGAAAAAGTTCAAAGACATGCCACGAAACTGGTGCCAGAAATACGTAATCTCAGTTATGATGAGAGGCTAAGAGACTTAGACTTACCATCACTCGAAGCTTGAAGATTGAGGGGGGTATGGTGACAGTCATTAAATTCCTTCATGGTTATGATAGAGTGGATAGGGATCGATATTTTGATATGGCTGGCTCTAGAACTAGAGGTCATAGTTTGAAGCTTCGTAAGAAAACTTCTTTGCAGGACGTAAGGAAATACTATTTCAGTGTAAGAGTACTTGATAAGTGAAATTCGCTAAGCGAGGAGGTAGTTAATACTATCTCAATCCATAGTTTTAAGGACAGGTATGATAAGTATGACTAAGTATAAAATGGAACCGATGAGGAGACGAGAAGATACGAGCTTTAGGCTCTTTCCCGTAAGCACAATTAGGTAGTCTCTCTCTCTCTCTCTCTCTCTCTCTCTCTCTCTCTCTCCTCTCTCTCTCTCTCTCTCTCAAACACACACACACACACACACATGTATATATAATTGGAAGTGTTTGGGCTGAAGATCCGAAAGAGTATTGAGAAAATATTGCATTACTTTATATGTAACATCTGCTAACAATCTGTAACACTGTGTTACTTTATGATAACGGACTGGTGTTACACAATGAAGAAGCAATGAAATATAGGCCAAATTAACAAAGACATCTACTGTAATAATAATAATAATAATAATAATAATAATAATAATAATAATAATAATAATAATAATAATATTTCTTTCATTTTAAATTAAGATTATTTTATAACGGCTTTCGATGACGTTGAAAAACACTAGGCAGCCGAGAGAGCCAGAGAAAAACATCTCAATTTATGATAATGTTTTTCGTCGTGATTAATTAATACTTAAATTTCAGTTGAGCTGCAAAAACACCAAACAGCTGCTAGAGAGAGAGAGAGAGAGAGAGAGAGAGAGAGAGAGAGAGAGAGAGAGAGAGAGAGCATATAATTAAATGCTATATCACTGCAGACAACCAAGATAGCGTCTCCTATGACGTAAACAAGCATTCATTTCTTGCTTCGATGATATTCAGCTTTTGAGAAGGAAAACAAGAAGTATTTGTGTAACACTAATGCCCTCTGACAGTTGGATAGGTTAGGTTAAACTCTGAACAATCATTTGTCTTTATACAAAAGCCGTACCACCCAATAAGGGGGGCGGTCTAGTCAAAGCATAAACCTTGGCTCTCTGTGGGAAGGAAATTCAGAGGAGGGGATTCTCAGTTCCCTCGTTCCGCCCCATTCAGTCGACCTTTACGACACGCAAGGGAACACGTAGGAGATATTTTTGCCCCCTCCCCTCAAGTAATGTACGATAATTATGAGTGTGCGTATAGAATGTCAAGTCCCTAGTTCCACGAATAGCTTGATTCATGTTGCTCTAACACTGATGCCGTTCCACTGTTGTAAGATTAATAATTCTCATCAAATAACCTGATCTGCTTGAAATTTCAACTCTGTAGTCCGCTGAAGAGAATATATGATGTTATTATAAAACTTTAGCTGTTACTTATTTAGGTACAGAGCTACAGGACAGCCTACATTCTCTTGATGGAGGTGATTCCACTTTTGACTTTCCATTTTCATTTGTATGCTCACAATGCCTTTTGAGTGACAGCATGCAAAACCTTGAAGTGACTGTGTGTGTGATTACCTAATTGTGATTACCTAATTGTGTTTACGGGAAAGAGCCCAAAGCTCGTATCTTCCCGTCTCCTCATCGGTTCCATTTTATACTTAGTGATACTTATCATACCTGTCCTTAAAACTATGGATTGAGATAGCATTAACTACCTCCTCGCTTAGCCAATTCCAATTATCAACTACTCTTACACTGAAAAAGTATTTCCTTACATCCTGCAAAGAACTTTTCTTACGAAGCTTCAAACTATGACCTTTAGTTCTAGAGCCAGCCATATCAAAATATCGATCCCTATCCACTCTATAACATAATAAGTAGGATTTTAACCCAGATCGTTCGGTAAAACAGGCCAGTCTTTAAGCCACCTAGCCGCGGATTCTATATTTCTGCGATATTTCAACTCCGTAGTCCAAGTGAACGTTGTTATGACTATATTAGACATGGATCTTTTTTTTTTTCAGACAGCATCAGGTTGTTAAAACAATACTGTGTTGAAATATAAAAAAATAAAAAAATATGCGAATTTTTATAGTAATTTTTTCACAAAATTAATCATTAGATAAGATAAAAAATTTGCAGCCATTCAAATATTGATCGAGAGTGTGCTAAAAATCAGTACATTTTCTACGGCATGAACGCTTGGTCAGGTCCATTCATCATTATTCTCTCTCTCTCTCTCTCTCTCTCTCTCTCTCTCTCTCTCTCTCCTCTCTCTCTCTCTCTCTCTCTCTCTCTCTCGTGAATGCCTTTTTTCAAATTGGATTTTAATTTTAATCTTGTTGCTATCAATACATGTACTTATTTTCCTTCTCTGTTTATTTATTCAAAATTGATAAGAGCCTTGGGTTTGGCCTTTTTAATCCTATATCTAATGGTGACTGACACTAACGGAAGGACACCCTATCCTCTTTAGTCTCACCATATGGCTTTGGCAAAGAGAGGCTCTATGAGAATTCTTTGAGAATGTAGCTCGATGCAATATATATATATATATATATATATATATATATATATATATATATATATATATATATATATATATATATATGTGTGTGTGTGTGTGTGTGTGTGTGTGTGTGTGTGTGTGTGTGTGTGTGTGTGTGTGTGTGTGTGTGTGTGTGTGTGTGTGATTACCTAGTTGTGTTTACGGGAAAGAGCCCAAAGCTCGTATCTTCCCGTCTCCTCATCGGTTCCATTTTAGACTTAGTGATACTTATCGTACCTGTCCTTAAAACTATGGATTGAGATAGCATTAACTACCTCCTCGCTTAGCCAATTCCAATTATCAACTACTCTTACACTGAAAAAGTATTTCCTTACATCCTGCAAAGAAGTTTTCTTACCAAGCTTCAAACTATGACCTCTAGTTCTAGAGCCAGCCATATCGAAATATCGATCCCTATCCACTCTATCATAACCATGAAGGAATTTAAAGACTGTCACCATATCCCCCCTTACTCTTCTAGCTTCGAGTGATGGCAAGTCTAATTCCCTCAGCCTCTCATCATAACCGAGATTGCGTATTTCTGGCACCAGTGTGTGTGTGTGTGTGTGTGTGTGTGTGTGTGTGTGTGTGTGTGTGTGTGTGTGTGTGTGTGTGTGTGTGTGTGTGCGTGTATGTGTGTGTGTATTGTTTTGCGTTTCATGAGTCACTACTAAACCTCTGTTGGAGCTAAGGAATTACGACTAGATAACTTAGCTACGTAGTCTGTTTTATATCGACACATATGCACACATATACATCCTTTCACAATAAACACATATGCAAGTTTTATATGTACAAAGCATAATACTCTGCCATTTTGAACCTCAGACAATACATATGCACATACATATTCATATACATATTGAGCATTATAACCCGTGGATTCTCTTATGCATACCTACATAACATATGCATATTCATCATATACGTATGCAAATAATGCCAGAATATGCATACATTAGCCATGGTGTCTATCTGGAGGGAGAAGACAAAGAGATGAAATAGTTATTCCCACATATTCACCACAAGATAAAAACCAGCTGCGGCTGTCGGGTCTCACTTTAGAATATCCTTGCCCGCCTACCTTGTGGTTGATCCAAGCAGGGTCCTCTTAGCCCCAAGGAGCTAAGAGGAGTAGCTGAGGTATGCGTAAATCGCGGTGAATGCGTGTTTCTTGGCTAGGCCACCCCCCTTACAAGGGGGGAATGGGGCAAGTATACGGTAGGTATGTATATAAACAGAATTTAAGTCATATATATGCGTTTGGACCGTGAATAGTTCTTGCGTTGTAAACAGTAAATTCCGTACATTCCCATCTAATTGAAAATTCCAAAAGGATGCCATTTTCAAGGGAGAATTTTTGACTCTATTGAAATCGAAATTCCATATCAGATCTACAGCACATCCTAGATTCTGGTCGTATTGAATTAATTCCAGTATTGTTTTTTAATAGCTTCTGTGAATTGGTAAGTGTTTTTTTTTTAATGAGTGTGACATCGTGACAGGCATACTGCCTCCATCATTGTGACGAAGAAAGAGTCAAGTATAAAGACAAAGTAGATATAAGAAATGATTGGCAGTAGGAAAAGGCCACAGCATGAAAGAATAGTCGAAGTATTGAAGTAGTAGAAATGGGTCCCGAGTGTGACACCCCCCCCCCAGTTCCGTGGGAAAATTTTTTTTTTTTTTAGCTATATTAATGTCGGGGACGTTGAAGGATCAATGAAGGTTGTCTGTCGAATTTTAATCCCGGTCAACTTAGCAGGGAGAATGAGTACTTAATAAGACACCCATTAGTTACAACTTAGTCGATATATTACCTGTCTTGAACTCAAGACGTGTGTATATATATATATATATATATATATATATATATATATATATATATATATATATATATATATATATATATATATATATATATATATATATATATATATATATATATATATATGTATATATATATATATATATATATATATATATATATATATATATATATATATATATATATATATATTTATATATATATATATATATATATATATATATATATATATATATATATATATATATATATATATATATATGTATATATATACACTCTATGAATTAGATGAACAATCTTGATAATATTTTACTATCGATTATCTATTTTCATTTATTCAGATTCATAATGTGTGTGTGATATTTTAGTATTAATATCACATTATGTATAACTCCCTCTCTCTCTCTCTCTCTCTCTCTCTCTCTCTCTCTCTCTCTCTCTCTCTCTCTCTCTCTCTCTCTCTCTTATATCATGGCTGCAGTAAGAGTATCCAATTCAAAATGCCTCCTCTACAGATGGCTGAACATTTACCTAATGAAGGGGAAAAAGAAATTGGACCTGAAAATGTTGGTAAGATACGTTTTATGTCTGCCTGTCTGTCTTTCTTCTTACGTGTCTGTCTGTAAGCATGGTGTCTTGAGACTCTTGTAAATAATACAGTCCTCTCTGAGCCAAGCGTGATTGTGTAGCTTGTGACGCGAGGTCGATTCCCCTGATACAAACAAAACAAACATTTATTTCCATATTGTACAATGGTTATTCAACATTAATAGTAACTTATAAGTAGACATGTAATTAAACTAATAAATAAGAGGGTTAGACATATAGTTAAATTAAGTGTAGCTTTCATAGAAAATAATAATGCTGTAATAAAAATGTTAACAATAATGTTAATAATAAAGTAGTAAGTATGCCACTAGATACAGGATCGTTATTATCGGCATCATTTCCATATTTGTTTCCTTACAATGAGAATAATTGTTAATATCACAGTTTGTTTGTGAATATTATATATATATATATATATATATATATATATATATATATATATATATATATATATATATATATATGTTACTGATACTTATCATACTTGTCCTTAAAACTATGGATTGAGTTAGCATTAACTACCTCCTCGATTAGCGAATTCCAATTATCAACTACTCTTACACTAAAAAAGTACTTCCTCACATTCTGCAAAGAAGTTTTCTCACGAAGCTTCAAACTATGACCTCTAGTTCTAGTGCCAGCCATATCAAATTATTTATCCCTATCCACTCTGTCATAACCATGAAGAAATTTAAAAACCGTCACCATATCCCCCCCTCATTCTTCTAGCTTCAAGTGATGGTAAGTATAATTCCCCTAGCCTCTCTTCATAACTGAGATTGCGTATTTCTGGCACCAGTTTCGTTGCATGTCTTTGAACTTTTTCCATCTTAACTACGTGCTTTTTCAAGTGCGAATTCCAAAAGGGGCCTCCATATTCAAGCTTTGGCCTCACATAGGCCACATAAATATTTCTGAACATTCCCTTATCCATGTCCCGGAAGGCCAGCTTTACATTTGCTAAGAATGTATATGCTGTCCTTCCTATGCGTGTGTGCGTGTGTGTGTGTGTGTGTGGAGGATGTATATACATACGCACATACATACTTACCCTGTAGTAAGTTGGCCCGTGACACCAGCCGCCCGTTGTAGTACTACAGCTGAAGGGTCTTTTGGACTTGCATAGGACTGTCCAGGACAGTTCGATGTTTAGTCTTCTTTCATTTACGGTTTTTTTTTTTTACTGTGCCTACATCATCACCCGAATATTCTTGGATATTCGTTACACATCTCTTATTGGCCCTTCACATCTGACAAGTCACAACACTCCCATCTCTGTTTCTCTTGATGTGTTCTTCGTGCACAGGCTCGATGAGGGCAACTTTATTTATTAGCACGATCTGCATTGTAAATAGTAAGTAGCCGAGCGTCTCTATATATGTATATATGTATGTATGTATTTTTCTTTTTTGGGTCGTTCTGGTGTCACAATCATAAAGAATGCATACATACAGACATACACATATACATAGAGACGTTAGTCTACTTACTGCAGTATTTACAATGCAGATTTATTATAAATCTCCGATACTGAAGATAATAATGAAGATGACGATGAATAATCATAATGTGATGATGATAATGCATTTTCATGGTATGTAAATAAATTATATATATGTGTAAATTTGTGACGCATGTTTGAAAAAATTTGTGTAAAACACACGTGAATGAACACATGAGTATATGAGAATAGGATTTTAGTAATGATGATGACTACGCATTTCATTTGTATATCTGTATTACGTAAATGATCTGTGTATTGCATTTAGTATAAGTCATATTTTCTACCCCTGGCCGGAACTCGAACCATTCGTTCCGATTTTACGTCACGGGCTCCCTTTTCTACCAAGGGCTAGGACGATTGCCTTCTTTCGAAGGACTTGTTTTGGCAGATGTAATCGTTACCCTGAGTGCATACCC